>JABEVS010000053.1:43736-228381 GCA_018290735.1 Coelastrella sp. MACC-549 | reverse complement strand
GGTCAGGTAAGTATGAAGGGCAGATGGTGGTGCTGAGAGGTGGTCCCTCAGGCCTGGAGCAGTTGAGCAGGCGCCGACGCCTCGCGTGTGACTGGTGCTGCCACATCAGCAGCACGATCTGGCTGCTGACGAAGGATGTGATAGCTCTCAAAGTGGTGCTGGTGATCCCGAAGTGAACCTCGTGCTGCTCAGAGCTACGTACGTGCAGGCCAGTTGCAGGCCGGTCAGCCATCTTCACAGCTGAGAAAACACCCATTGCATTGCAGCACCGTGAGCATCTGACGCTACACGTACCTCACGCTATGACTACCTTAATCATCCGGGGGAGAGCAATGGCGGCATGCTCACAGTATCTCAATAAAGAGTAGCAGTCTTCACTTCTCAAGATGCCTCGGGTAACACCTGCTGCACCTCGCCAAACTGCGAATGGCAGCACTACAGTAGACGGAAACAGCAAACCTCTTCTCAGCCAAGTAGACGAAATTGAAGCCATTCTAGCTGCCATAAGCTCGCAGCTGCCGGAAAACATCCAACATGTACCTTCTGTGCAAGCCTGGATTGATGTTTACAATCAGCAGCCACTGCAGTGGTCAGCTGTGCCAGCAGCAGTGGATGCTGGCAGCACCAACATGGGACTCAGCACCACCAAATCAGAGAAGAAGCGAGCGAAGAAACTGCAAAAACTGGACCTGGAGAAAGTGAATGCCCAATGAAAGTGTTATACCCTGCTGTGCTGCGTAGTGTGCGGTAACACCTAAATCATGATTCCTGGACACCTAAATCATGATTCCTGGACACAATATTGCCAGCATTGCAGACAGTGTTTACTAGCCTGTTGAGGCACTTGTCAACAGACTCATCACGAAGTTTTGTACCAATACTGACACTGTTGACCCCCTGAGGTTAGTAGATCAGCTGGACACACATATACTCAAACTTGAGAGGCACTCATCTCAGCTCAAAACTTATAATTTGACAGTCAGATTATACCTAGCTCAAGCTCCATGCCTGTTGGCTGAGCTACTCAGTTTCATGCGAGTGTGTGGAGAGTACCCTCTCAGACGGTGAAAGTATCCACGTGCAACATCCCCTCTGTAAAACAAGCCACACAGTCATGTGAATGCCACATCATAGCAGTGCAGCAATCAATGGCAATGAATTCATGGACTAATGGACAAATTATTGAGTGCCACAATGCAAAAATGACCGAATAAAAAGCCAATTGGTTGGGCACACATAAGCACCAATATGTAGGCCTACAAAAGCCTAGCATGTAGGACAGGAGGAGCTCTCCTGACAGGTATAGACTGCCTAGGCAGAGGACACACATGTATCTTTGCGCCAGCATGATGAGGCATGCTAGGCTGGCACCTCAACGGCCTGCCAGTGGCTGCTACTGGCACAGGCTGTAGTACAGGCTGCTCCGCCGCAATATCTGCTGACTGGAGCTTCCGAGCCGTATGAGCAGGCTGGCTACCGATGGAAGTACTAGTTATAGTTGCCTCAGGCTCACGCGACGATTGCTGGAGGGCCAAATCTCCCAAGAAGGCAGCTCTACCTCCAAGGCTCATGCCAACAGCTATACCAGCGCCAAGCAGTGCTGCGTACACGACAGTCCTGCCTAGCAGTCTCTTGGCCTTGGGAATGATGCGCGACAGCCGTCCTGGCGGCTGCTGAGCTTTCCAGAGGTCAAGCAGTAGGTGTGGGCGAGGTTTTGAACCTGAATGACAGGGAAGCATCATGAGACACCACATCAGTGCCATGTAGCAAACCCCAGTTCAATTCCCCACCGTAGCAGACTTCTCTAAGTACTAGTGCAATCCAACATACAAACCCGGATTTCAGCATAGAAGCCGGCAAGAAGGCCCCAAAATTAGAGTCAGCTATATGCAAGTGACTGAAACGGCTGTCAAAGGCATGACACACAAACAAACGCCCTGTCTAGCGAGCTGCATCAGCGTGCGATGATCTGATATAGTGCAGCACGCAGCACCGTGCTACATGGCATGCTGCACACCTGTTCTCAATGCCTTCTTCATGTTTGTTGACAACGACCTTGACAGTCTGCGGTTGCCAGCAGCAACTGCTGTTGGCACTCCCCCTACTGCCGCTGCTGACTGTCCATCTACCAGCAGTCGGGTGTCCGGCAGGTGCAGGTTGATCCGCCTGGGGACAACTTCAAACACAAGCCTGCAGTAGCAGAAGGCTGTATAGGAGTTGAGGTGTATGGAACTTGGGGTGCAAATTAACATCAGAAAAGCCGTCAGGGTATATAACTCTTAGCATGATATTTAACATACGCATATTCAGTGTTTTCAATAGGTTAGATGAAAACAATGATTATATATTATCACTGTGTGATGGTCAGATCACCAACATGATAAGGGATTGTTATGACAAATGTAACTGTCACATTCCAAAATCGGTTCAGCTGGCAATGATGGCCACTGTGGCCGTTACTGTGTACGTTAGTAACTGCCTGCTGGCATTGTTAGGCAGAAATAACACTATTCGGTATCAGCCACATTGTGGGAGCAGCTAGCTGCCAGCTTGCAGTCATCACTGTCCTAACAGTGTTGCGTGCCCCGCACCTCTTGCTGGGTGGTGATGGTTCTCCATCTCTGTTACACTTGAGGTCTTGATCTGCTTCGACAATCAACCAGGGCACACGCAGCAGCTGAACACCCCCTTGGGCCCGGCTGAAACCTAGTGACAGTATATCTGATGCCAGGTCAGCAGCCTGCAAGGCACCCAAACACATCATGGTGTTTGATCAGCAGTCAGATCAATTTGTGACGGCCACACCATAGCTGGATGGAATCCAGTTGGAAGCAGAGTACGCACAATACAGAGATTGCTGTTTTTTAACTTTCTTGGCTGGCACCATTTTCTTTCTTTTTTAGGCCATCCTTGGGTTGAATAAATCATCCCATGTGCCTGCAGTTAATCCAATTGACAGGCTCTCAAGCCTGTCACGTCCATGCATGCTGCAGAAGTATGAACACCATGTAAGCCATACAGCTGGCATGTGCTGCCAAACACACCTTCAACTGTAACATCTTTACCGGTTTGGTTCTACGGTAGATGACTTATTTACACAGTGACTACATACACATCGGTTTTACACAGCAAAGTACACACCTGCTGTCCCGGGCTGCCAAACAGCAGTGTGAAGTCCAGCAGTCCATCATCCAGGAGCGCATCAGGGCACACGTTGATCATTCTGCCCATCTGACGAGCCTGACCAGCTGCCAGAACAAGCAGGTCACCTTGGAGGTGGGACACCTACAGCAGCAGCAGCAGCAGCAGCAGCGCAGTGGCTCCAGATCTGACCATCAAGTAAGCAAGTACTTGCAGGAAGTTGTTGTTTGCAAGAACCTCAAAAAGCCAGCAAGATTGTAGTATGTTTACACTACTATGTCACCGTCAGTGCAGACATGCCACAATTTGCCAATCAGGCATCACGACTGTCCATTACAGCTCAAAAACTTTAAACGCCGGGCGTGCTTCAGATCCTGAAGTGTGCTAAACAAGAGCAAAAAAGTGGGTACCAGCTTGCAGCAGTATGAGGAGTCACAGCGCTGCTCTCAGTCACCTGATCTGGCTGGTAGCTGTCATGTTTTGTGTCCAATGTTTTTGGGTAAGTGATCTTCACGTTTTTTATGGGCTGAAGTCCAGTGATGAACAGCTGCTGGAAGCCTGCAGCAGGTACAGCAGGGCAGCAATGGTGCAGGCTTATTTCATAACTGGCAGTGCAGAACTTCTATGTGTCTGTAGCATACGTACTGCATTGCATTCCATTGCAATGCAATGCATTGCAGTGTAGTGTATTGCAGTGTGTTGTATTGTATCACACCTTGCCAATTCGTAGACAAGCGATTAAAATTGGAGATGTCAAGCAGCAGGCGAGGGATGATGTTAATGCTGTGAAGATCTGCAATATGAGTCACTCATGATGCAGCCCTTCTCAGCATTGATATCATCCCTCGCCTGCTGCATCGTCAGTCACAGTGCTGCTGCTGTAGCAAGAGAACCTCCACAGGTGCAGCCGAAACAACGAACAACGTACCAGCTACTGTCACTGCTACCTTCTACAGGATGCATCATTCTGAGTTGTAATTCTGATGATTTACTTTCTTTCATTGTCAACAGTATCAACATGAAGGCTGACTTCCTCCCTGAGGACCTGCTGTGATATCAACACACTGCGTGCGAGGAGGTGTGAATGACACTGCTGATGTGGCAGCAGCAGTACTAGTACAGTGCATTGTCCTGCAACCGCCACATCCGCGGTGTCATTCACACATCCTCACACACAGCATAGCATGCCTGTTGTGCACCTGCCACTGTCACTGCTGCAACTGCTGCTGGTGATGCCATTGCTGGCACAACATTGAATACAGCTCAACATATATCACATCACGCACCTGCTGCTGCCACTGCTGCTGCTGCTGTCACAACATCAGATACAGCCCAACCCACACCACACATGCACCTGCCGCTGCCGCTGCCACTGCTGCTGCTGCTACTGCCACCTGTCACTGTCACTGTCACTGCTGCTGCTGCTGCTGCTGTCACACCATCAGCACCACGCACCTGCCACTGCCACTGCTGCAGGTCCCAGTGCCTTTTTGAGTGTGTCGCTCATGCCCTTGCTGCTGACCTCACTGACTGGTCCTGCTGTTGTGAGGTTCATGAAAACCTCATCATTCACCAGGGCAATGTCAATGGGGTGAATGTTGTGAGGGTCAAGGGCAAGACGCAGAGCATCAACAGGGTGCTGCAGGAAAGAAGGGGAAACACCTGCGTTTTGTGGTTTTCTTGTTTAATGCCACAAGTCAGACGTCCAAACTGGCAGCTGACTCAGAAGCTGACCAGACTGTGGATGTAGAAAAACACATTATGCAGAGCAACACTGCTGGGCCAGGTGCCGCAGGCAAGAAGGGCAGAAATTCCATTTTCTTTTTGTTGTTTACTTTTCATTCAATGTCACAGGTCTGAATACTACTGTGCTGGCATACTGCCAGCAGATGATGATAATTCAACACATAGGAGGTGTTTTTCTGCTGTTATTTTCTGCTGTTATTCCGTTCATCACTCATCAGTCACACAGGATAACACTGGCATATAACACTACAAGCCCCAAACCACACTGCTCCTCACCAGTGATATTCCTGATGCTGATGCCAGGTCATTTGCTGTTCCCAGTGGCAGCTGAGCAACACTGATGTGTTGGGGAGCATCATGCTTCAGGAGAGCAGCCACAAGCTCGTTCAGAGTGCCGTCACCACCACCAGCAACAAGGGTGTCATAACTGAATTGCAGTTTGAACCAGGGCAGTGGCAAGAGCAGCAACAGTGCTGAATGTTGCTTCTGACACAGCGCTCCAAGCCCTGCATCAGTGGTGATATCGTCATGCACATCTTGCAACTATCACAAGCCCAGTAAGGCGGCCTGAGTAAACTGGGCGGGCATTATCAAACTCAAGTCCGTGGCCCATATCTGAGCGTGCACTGCACTGGTAGCCCCCATCAGGGGTCTAGGTTGAGCGCTTGTATACGCATTGGCAAAGTCCAGATTTAAATGAATGTCTTCATCATCCACCCATCTCATCTGACACAACTTTGCTACAGGCGCAGTTACACTCTGGAGACCACTGCTGCACGTCTTTACGAACTATAGTAGAAAATGCACCTGCTGCTCACCTTTGACTGTTCCAAAGTTCAACAGCTTCACGAACAAAGTTATCTACGTCACCAGAGTCCCATGTGACACGCACATGCACCTGTGAATGCAGATTAAAACCCATCAAGATGGCGAGTATGCTGAATTGGCTGAGGGCTACTTTACTTCTCACAGCTGCCTTGCTGCTCTCTCCCACGGTATCTACTGCCAGTCAGTGACCCCAGCAGCTGTTCAGATGCTCTTCAATCTCACGCACCTCGTGGCCCTCAGCTCGGATCTGGTCTATAGCCCCCCTAACAAAGTCATCATCAATACGTTTGCCATGCAAAATTATTAAAAGCTTCTTCTTGCCGGGTGGCTTGAGAGCTGGAGCAACTTGCCAGGGCTGCACAACAGGATCCTCATTTAACTGGCTGCTGGGCAGAAACGCGGATTGAACATCAGCTAGTAATGCACTATCGACCATTTCCTCCTGGCGGATAGCCCTGTACCGTTTTCCTGCTGGCAAGGTTTACGTCACCACCTGGAGAACAATGCCAAGATTCTCGCTGCAGGAATATACCGAACGGTAACAACTTACAAACTCTTCATGCTCTAACAAGTCACATTGCGATACTAGCCGTGTCACCTTGAGCGCGTACCTTGGCTGTCACAACGCACAGCACTCACGTTGCTGCCGTATAGCTCGTACACCTGAGCAGCGGCAAGCTGGCTAGTCACAACTCAAAATTGGTAGATATTATACTTTGTGAGACACGATCATGCAGTTGATGGGATGGCTGTTGCAAGGATCGCCCGAAAAGCAGTGCATCTACATCCGACGTAAAGTTGATAGAGATTCAACCAGATAGACACAAAACAACAGACACATTTGCACGCAGTATGCTGGTGGTAAATACAGCTTGCCTGTATGCAGGGTCCCGTACTGTCCGATGTGCAGCTGTCACTTCTGTGAAATTGCTACACAGATTCAGAGCAAACACGACCCAGCCAGCACATGGCCACTGCAATGTATGCTGAGGGAGCTGCCAGTAGAGGCTCAGAACCACAGCAAACATCACCCAGCCCAGCATATGGCCGTGGCCACTGCACTGATGTGCTCAGGGACCTGCCATGCACAGATATCTGTACAGCATAGTCCATCAAATGAAGCTACAACACCTTATGATGTGACTAGCACACCCTGCATTGAGCTGGCCAGCAGGATGCCAGGTGTGCAATGGCAGTTGATGCTGTGCCATAAGGCAGATGATGAGCATTATAACTGACATGTAAAGCTTGACACTCTATTTAGATCGAGATGTCCAACATCTGTTGCACTTGGCTGTTGCACTTGAGCTGTTGCATGAGCTGGACGTCTTTCTCCGTTTTGCTGCTCGTGGGTGTGTTGATGTCAGCAGTGCTGAGCCAGCACTGCTGACATATGGTGCTGCTACTCCAGTGATACATGCATGATGCAGCAGATGACTTCACAGGAAGGCAATACATTTTTCCTGCAGCACAAGCCAATCCACAGCAAAAGGGACTTGGTCATATCTTGAAGCTGAACTGTAAGCACTGTGACATACTGCACAGACATGTCTGCAAACTGGCTATGCTCATCACGGTGACAAAAGAAGCGAGGGCAAGGACAATTTTGTTTGCACTGCTGTTGCTACCAGCAAGAGAGGTTCAAGTGCGCAATCATCCATGATCCTGATCAGGATCCACACCAACAGCAAGAACAGCAACACTGTTCTGTATTGCACAAAATAACTTATTAAGTTGAGCTCAAAAAGTGCAAGTTGGCCTTAGAGATTGTTGAGGTTTCATGCCATGACCACATAGCTTCCTTCACCACACACCTGTTGACCTACGGGTTAACAGGCAGCAGCTGCGGGCAAACGACAGGTGCTGTGTACTGCCAGCAATCAAGCACTACACAAAGAGCCTCAGGGAGACCTCCTGGCGGCCTGCAAAGCATCTAGATGAGACATAGCATCAGAAGCCACTGCCACTGCCTCTAATACTAAGTATTGGTGGAAAATTCGTGGCTTCGCCACGAACATAGACGCACGAATACCCCCCCCCCCCTGTCGCAAAATGTTGTAGGCCAGTCAAGCGCCTTGCAGTTGCATTATATTTCCGTGGCAGCATTGTCATTGTAATGAGGGAATACTTGTGTCAAAAGTTCAACATATTGCTGCAATATGCTGCAAAGGAAGGTTAGTAACACACAGCTGCATGTTCGCATGCATGCTCTCATATCTGCAGTAGCTGATCAACATAGATTTTGGTTCTCACCTTGGGCATGGCTCCTCTATGGCTGGTTACAAGCTGCCACACCTCTTGGTTGCACTATGGCAGTCTTGGTTGCACTATGGCAGTCTACACAGCCTGCAAGCCAAAGACCAAGGTGTTGATGCAACAAAAGATGAGCTCAGCAGACACCAGAACCAATACATCAGCCCTATTTTGAGCAATTGCCAGGTAACAAAAGCATACATGACTTGTGATCATACATGAAGTCTCATTGCCCTATTGACTAGGCCACCTGCGTCGCTGCCAGTACAGTGTTGCTGCAGGGCTGCTGGTGATGGTCACTGCTGTCTGCCGGTTGACTTCTGTCCCCTTGCTGAAAGTGGCTATTCTTTCTGCAGTTACAACTGCGCACCTGCTGCACCAGATTGACGAGGCCAGTGGGCTTGAATGTACATCAAACAACTGGCAGTGCTTGCTGTACATGGCACCATGCTTCTGCTGTCACTCGGCTGCTCGCTTCTCCATCAAACGCCATTCTAGTGCAGAGTTGATGTTCTCTCATGTACACCTTCCTGAAACACACTGTGTTTGTGGCACACTTTACCTTACACTATGCGTTGAGTGCAAGTTTGCAGCATACAATAGCAACATACAGCTTGCTGCATGGCTCAAATTATTTTACAGTGCCTCCCTGGCTGGAAGGGTACCGTTGTGCCTGCAAAGTGCACGCCTTTTGCTCCGCAACTGTATTGCCAACCCCATTGTTACATGCTTGATCATTCTCGCTGGACATATTGTCTCAGACTAACACATAGTGCGTCTTTTCTTCTCTCAGTATGTTCACGAATATGAAGCGCTGGGTCAACGTGCCATCTGTCCGATATACTTTCTGCGGTACATCGGCTAAGGCATGATTTTGGGACATTGAAGATGCTGTGATTGTTTGTGATCTCGCACATGCGTGCCAAACCAGTGGTGGCGTGTTGGGTTGAGCATCTGTACACGATGCCGACGTTGGACTGGCATGGGCTGGGGCCCGTCAGAGCCAGCTGATCAAACGATACAGCTTATCCGGTATGGATCATCAATATGTCGCTCAGCTGCCGGATTGGAGGCCTTCTCCAGAGACAGAGGCAGCACAGCAGGGAAAAGGCAAAACTGCAGAAGGAAGATTGGTATCTGCTTCGGGATTGCCCACAGCAAGTCAAATAAGGTGCGACGAACCTCAAAGTGTCCTATGATATCAGGCACGTGTCTTGATGCGCTTCACGGTGCTTCTTGAATTATGGAAAGTCCTCTGACTGCTGATTGTAAGCAGTTGCTGTTGATCCACGCTTATATGAAAACCTGGGGCTGGATGTGCCAACACATCACGTACTAGCCAGCAGCATACTATCATCTGCATTCTCCAGGCCGACACAATCTGGCAATGGCTGGACACAGCAAGGTGCCAAGCAGCAGCGGCAAAGTACAGATGCACAGTTGCAGCGAGTCTCTAGTCCCAACCGCCGACGACCCAATGAAACGCCGCCGGGAGGCCTCACACCTCAGCTAAGTCAGGACATGGATGGATTCTTCATACCAGAAGCAGGCGTACCTGGCGGCGATGGACCAGATCCTCTGTTTGCTGGGCATGAGTTGTACAGAGCTCTCAGGGGAAGCCAGGGTGATGACCCTCTAACTGATGAGTTGCTGTGGGATGGTGACTTCCTGACTTCACAGCGCGAATTTATACAAAAGCAGCAGGAGCAGCAGCTGCTAGAGCGCCTTGAGCGTCGCATGGGTGAGTGTTGTTCAGCTGCTCACAGCTATTTGCAACTCCTACCTGCCTTGGTCTGCTTGTTGTGAGAAGCACACATTGTGTAGCTGATATCTGTACCTGACATACGCCACCACAGAGTAGTAAGAAGCAACATGATGTTGTGTCTGCAGGCCGTGTCAAAGCAGCGCCCACAGAGGGCCAGGCAGCAGATGCAGACACCAGCCTGGACCCAGCAGCTCCTTCCTTGGCAGCGATAGCTAACGTTGCTAAGACAGGAGCTAAGTTTATGGGCCTCATTGGCAAGCTGATGCCAAAGGGCCAGGGTTCAGGCAGCAAACCAGACGCTGTTGTGCCACCTGCAGCAGCAGGGGTTGTCTTGGTAGAGACTGCAGCAGTGGCATCGCCAGCATCCTCTAGGCCAGGCAGTCTAGTAAAGGCTTTCTCGGCCCCCACCAGCCCTCCAAAAGTTGCGCTGCTGGATGCTTCATCACCAACAGCTGTAGCTGCAACATCACCACAGCCAGCAGAAGGGAAGATGCAGGATGCACCTGCATTGCAGGCTGCCAGCCAGCAGCATAGCAGCAGTGCTAGTGGTGCTGCAAGCACCCAGGCGACACCCAGGCTTCTGACAGGGCTCATGACGTCATTAAGGAGTCCAGCAGCAGCCAGATTGGGCAACCTGGTGGCTGAGGATGACAGCAAACAGCAAGCTGCTGAAGTCAAAACGCCTGCTGATGCACCAACAGATGGCAAAGTTGAGGTAAGACTGACAGCAGCAAGGACAAACAGGTTTTTTTGTTGTGTAGCAGCAGCTTACAGCCGCTATGAGTGATTGTTGACTTTGCTGGTGGGCAGCATAGGTGGGGCGGGTGAGCAGGGAAAAGCTTATGGGCCTGACAAGCTTACAAATGGCATTCTTGCACAGGAACAGCATTTGATACAGATATCAGTGCTGCCTACATGCTGTGTGAAATACATTTGCAGGTTTCTGTGTTGGCGGTGCAAAAAGAGGCTGCAAAAGCTGCAGGAGAGAACACCAAACAGGAAGAAGGCAATCTGCAGCGTCTAGACACTGCTGCTAGGCTGGAACTAGCAGCGCAAAAAGAGCAAAGCTGGGTTCGGAGGACGGCTATCAAGGTAGGCTACTATGCAAAGCTGACTGTAGAGTATGATGGAAACAGACAAGCCTTGCACATAGGTAGACCCAGCGCACAGTAACGGCAGTACACTGCATATCGAGCAAGAGTAGCATACCAGTGAAACGCCTTCAGCCAATTCTCACAAAGTGTGTGCTGTGCTTCTGCAGATTTGCACCCACTCAGATTTTGAGCTGCTCGTGCTCATATTGATCTTTGGCAACTGCATCAGCCTTGCCAGTTATGATCCAGTGAACCATGACAGTGATAGGAACCAGATCATAGAAAATGTTGGTGAGCAGAGCAGTCCTGAATGCCTGGGTTCAGCCACCATGCTGCATTCATGTCTGCAGTATGACAAGCATCAACAGAAGTTTGCAGTATGACCAGCATCAGCACGGGACAAGGCTCTGAACCTGTGTGCTGCTGTCATGACAGATGTCTCGTTACCGCTAGCTCTCCAGTGGCCGTCCTCAGGGTATTGTTAAAAGTAAAGAATCACAGCCCTAGAGGTGACTCACTTCTGCTCCTCCTCCCTGTCCTACAGACATTGCTCTCAATGCAGCTTTCACGGTAGAAATGATACTTCGCATTCTATCCCTTGGTGGCATCCTGCGGTACCTATCACACCCTTGGAATGCCTTTGATTGTGTGATGGTACTTGCCGGCTACACAACATTCATTCCGGTATCTGGTACCAGTGGAAGTGGGCTAGAGGGGCTCAAGGCACTGAGAGCACTGAGAGCCATGAGACCCCTGCGTACAATCACTAGGTAAGCTTCTGTACATATATCTATCTGTTCACCTTGCATATGGGCGGTTTGCTTTCACGGTGCCAGAAATTTCATGCAGCAGCAGCTTGTGCTGTCAAATCGTTTGCAGTCCAACCTGCTTATGCACTGAGTCTCTCAATAGCCCCATGTGGCTTGCTGATCTAGGACCCAGGAAGCCTGCAGTGCATTCCCTAGGATGTGATGTATCCATCTCCTACATCAAAGAGTCTTTTCTGTGCCTGCAGGTTTCCTGCCCTACGGTCCATTGTGGTGTGCTTTTTAGAGGCAGTGCCCCTGCTGGTCAGCGTGGCAGCTATGTTATTCTTCTTCCTGTTTATATTTGCAGGTGAGCTAGCAGCCATGAGACCTTTCTGCCGCTCTCCATGTGCAAAGTGATAGGGATGTTTTAGAAAAGAACTCTTATACCGTAATATCTTCACTGTCTTGAATGCCCCACATGGCACTGGATAAATCAGGCATGAAGCTTTGGCTCCAGGCCACCAATGGTTCCTACAGGAAAAGCTGACCGTTGGCATGAAAGGCTACATGGCTACAGCAGTTTGTTTATGTTCTCAACTGCAGTTGCTGGAACAGAGCTGTTTGGTGACGCCTTCCACTATGGTTGCATTGATCCCACCAATGGGGCCAGGGAAGACGACTTCGTACCTGTTGCTGATGAGTTTGGTTGTGGGGACAGGGAGTGCCCAGCTGCCTTCCCCGTCTGCAATGTGAGCAGCACCGACACTTGCTTGCAGAAGTGAGATCAGATAATCATGCACTCTGCCTTGTTTAAAAGTGGATTGAATTGACTGGGTATGTTTGAGGCCACCCCGGCGGGGCCGATGGCAGACTTACTACATTGATACCATTATACACCACACTTGATACCATCCTGCACCACAAAGCACAGCACATTTGATGATGCAGGTCATGCATCGCCTGCAACGTATCAAATGCTTGACTCTGTTGGAGCTCAGTGCTGGATTAAAAAGCAGCAGCTTGCACACTATACTGTCCACCATTCTGTCATATTCCCAGAACTCTGTTTGAACTCGGTGCTCCCGCCTTTCAAAAAACTTCCTCATGTGAAAAAAAGCAAATATGTGTTTTCAGGTCTTTGAGGACAGCCAGTCAACAGAGATTGCTGGGTTTGACAATGTGGGGTACAGCATGATCAGTGTCTTCCAAGCCATGACGCTGAGCAATTGGAGCTTCACTATGTACAGAACTATGGACTACCTAAGTCCAGCTTTAGTGATCTACTGGTTTGTCTTGATTGTCTTTGGCGCTTATTTTGTGGTGAGTCGAGAGGGCTCCCATCATCAGTGGCTTCGCTGAGTTGTAGTAACCAGTTTCAGTGATTTGTGCTGGCATATCAGTGTACCTGCCATCAAGAAAAGTAGAATGTCTTGAGGGCTGTTATAGGCCTCATGTCTTGCAAACAGCTGCCACAGTAGACTGCAGGCAAGCTGACATCTGACAGGCAGGACAAGTATGATGTGAGCCCTGCATCTCGCCATGGTTTGCAGCTCAACCTGTTTCTGGCTGTCCTAAAGTCAAAGTTCGCTAAGGCCAAGAACCTGCTGGATGAGAAGCGGAGGCACAGGAGGGCTATGAAAGGTGCAAGGGATCCCAAGAAGCAGAACATCCTCATGCGCTCAGGAGGTTGGTTAAAAAGTGAGTCGCCGGTCAAGAGCTGTACCTACTAGTCAACAAAAGTAGACTTTGTGGCACACGTGCACTGCTGCCTGAGGCGGTGATAGAGGTCATAATCATCCTGCAACCTGTTTGGCATTCAATATGGCACTCTTAGTCATGAGATTGAACAAGCCTCTGCGCATAAAAGGAGATGCCAACCATAGGTTGATTATGACTGGCTGCAGGCCGCGTATCAGCATACGTTGCCTCAAGGGCTGGCAATGACTCACTGGGGTCTCACATCAATGATGTGCTGGCAAAGAGGGCTGCCAGTGGCTCCCAGGACTTAAACTTCACCTCCAGGACAGACCTGACAGGCTTCACAGGTGAGCCTAGCTATGGCAGGGATGCTTGCAGGTCACTCAAAGAATGCAGTGCTGTACAATGTTGCAGCTTTGATGCATCAAATATCTGCCATCGTTTCTGCATGTGTGAGTTGCTGGTGCTTTGAGCATGTCCATGGCCTAAGTACAACATGCCGAGCATTGATAGGTGCATTCAGACTAACAGATTCTTGCCTTGCCTCTTCATGATCCTACTGCAGAGAGCAGAATCAACTCAGAGGCCAACCTTACCGCGGCAGCAGCAGGTGCAGCTTGGGCCGCAGGCAGTCAATCGGGGGCGCATTCAATCGGGGTCGCTGCTGGTGCAGCTAGCGGGGTTGCCACAGTAGGTGGTGGTTCTGGCACTGTGCACAGTGGTTCTGGTGGAGTGCACAGCAATTCCGGTGGCTCGCGCAGCACTTCAGAAATCTGCAGTGGTTCTGGTGGTGTGCGCAGCAATTCTCATGGATCTGCTCCACACATAGCTGCAAGTGCATCAGCACAGAGCCATCAGGCGGCGGCTGGCACAGGCAATGCCCTCGTCAAGCAGCCACTAGAAAGACAGCTGTCAAGGTGAGCTGCTGGATCAACAGGGCTGCCGACTTGAAGATGGCACGTGCTCCTCAACAGTGATTGTACACATCTTGCAGTGTGCTTACAGCGGTTTGGTGCTGCTGCCCTTAACTCATGACAGACGGTCTACTCCCCTGCTGACTGTGGCTGGCTGGCCACCATTGTTGATGAAATCAGTTATCTGGCTTGCTGCAGGAGCACCAGTATGGGGTCTGGCTACTCTGGTCACTCAGCATACACTGGGGTGACTGGCGTGACTGGAACATCAGGCTTCTCTTCTGGCAGTGCTTCTAATGAGTGTCTGCTGGCGATAGAAGAGTTTGACGAGACTGTGCAGGTGAGGGGCATGCATGCCCTTGCATCGACTCGCAAAGCAAGTGTCAGCACTAAGCATACTCACAGCAGCAGATGCACTGAACTGTTGCAATGTTGCATCAGTCTCCAGAGGTGCTACTTGAAAACATGTCAACACTGACAGCAGGGCGCAAGTGGGTCTGTCAGAATTAGGGGAGGGCCAGGGGATCAAGTACAGCGGAATCTCTTGCTGCAGGACATGCCACACTACAAGCGCTGGCCGATGATGCTGCAGTACCGTCTGCGGGTGTTGGTCTGCAGCAGCTGGTTCAACAACATTTTCCTGCTTGCCATCGTGCTCAATACTGTGGCACTGGCAATGACATATGAGGGCATGAGCGATGAGTAAGCACTGAGCTAGTTGAAATGCAGTGCTGTATCAAGCCATCAAACTGCCTAAAGCATAATGTATAACATCAGTGCCACACTCTCTGCGTTTGGGCGTTCTCAAATCTTTCAAAAGCCTCTAACCATGTCTTTCCCTGGCATCAATGACATCATCACACAGCTGTTGCTCTGTAAGCTACATACCTCCAGTGTGCTGATCGTATGCTCATGCTGCTGTTTCAGGCTTGAGGAAGGGTTGCACCAGGCGAACTTTGTCTTCACTTTCCTTTTCACTGCCGAAATGGTGCTGAAGATGGCTGGCTTGGGGCCCTGGCGGTACCTGACGGACGCTTGGTCCCTGTTTGATGCCGCAGTAGTGGCCTTCAGTCTGGTGGAAGTGATTACAGAGCTGCAGGCTAGAAGCAGCTCCAACGGGGGCTTGACTGCTCTCAGGTATGGTGTATCAAAGTGAACTGAACACCACCAGGTGCCTTATGTCTCAGTGACTGCAGGTGACAGGAACGCAGGGCACAACAAATTTGTCAGATGCGGTCATGCATGCTTTTACCAGAATCATTTGTGTATCGCGCCGCCCACCAAGCCAAGACTTGTGTACCAACACAATCATCGTATGTGTGCACCTTGTGTAATAGTGGCACCGTCACATGAGGTTTTCCGGGCCATCTGGAACAGATGGTGGTGTGTTTATGTGTTTTCACCTGGCTGGACATGCAGGTCTGTTCGCTCGCTTCGAGTGCTGCGCTCCTTTCGTGTGCTGAGGGTCATGAAGATGTTCAAGTATCTGGAGAGCTTGAAGATGATCGCTTCGGTGCGGATGAAGCTCAGGGTGAATTAAGGTTTAGTGGGGTTGAGCAATGCTCACGGTCAAGTCACAGCATATGTCTGCTGCAGTCTACCCTTGACCCCTGCCAGCCACTGCTATGCAATGATGCTTGTTTCTCTGCGCATGCACCTGCTAGGGTTTGTCAATGTGTTGGGCAAGTCTACCGCAATATGTTGTGGCATCTGGCATGGTGCTGTGAAGCTGATTGCGTCTGTCCGTTGGTTGCCTGCAGGTGCTGATATCTTCAATGGGGTCCTTTGCCTCCATTGTGGTGTTGCTTGTGTTGTTCTGGATGGTGTTCTCAATTATGGGGCTGCATGTGTTTGGCGGCCTGACACTGGACCAACCCTGGCCAAACTGCAACGATCTTATTGACAGCCTGGTCCTCAACTTCAATGTGAGCGCTGTAGTTCCAATATCCAAGGATGGTGGACGTCTGAGTGCACATACACAGCAGACGTCAGCCTGTGCAGCAGCTGCCTGGTGCATGTACTGAGATTGTACAATCTCAGTCTTGAGGCGGCACAATTCACACTGGCCCTCAGCTTTGAAGCAGTTGCACTTGTTTACAGTCCAGCTCATTTGACAGCCTTGACTCATGCACTGCAAGTACCTTGAAGCTGCTGCAATACTCCCGAGCATGCTTACTGTGTTGCGCTCATTACCATACCATACCATACCATACCATACCATACCATACCATACCATACCATACCATACCATACCATACCATACCATACCATACCATACCACACCACACCATACCATACCATACCATACCATACCATACCATACCATACCATACCACCTGGCCCATGAGGGGCACCCCGTAAGAGCCAACAAAGTCGCTAATTGGGATCATTGCTATGGCTGCAGACCCTGAACTTGGAAAACTTCCAGACCCAGATGTACTCAGTGATTCGTGCCACCAGCTATGCATCAAGTGCCTTCTGGCTGGTGTGGATCATCATTGGCAAGTACATACTGCTGACCCTGTTCTTGGCTGTGACGCTTGATGCATTTGAGCGCAAGTATGAGGTAAGAAGCGACACAGCACAAACTGCTACTTGTCCGTCATACAAAGCTTGTATTGTTGCGGCTCTTTCTCTCTTTGCAGGATTATATCCGGTGCTGCCATTGTCAAGCAAATCATTCATGAGCATGACAGCATTGTTGAGTATGAGGTCAAGTTGCAATAGGCTGATCTGGCCTCTGCAGCAGTGCAGAGAACACGGCTTTTTGCAGATGATCCTGTGTCCTGCAAGTGGTGCATGTCAAGCTTGTCTTGTACACTGTTTAATCCAGCTCTCCTAATGCTGTTCCTGCTTTAAGGTGGACATGAAGAAGGGTGTACGCAGCCAGAGCCTAGCCAGCACAGTTTTCAGCCGCATCAAAAGAGCCGGTGCAAGGATAAAGGGCGCTGCCTCCACTCAAGCTGGCAACAGCAGTATCAAAGGCGGCTTGTTTGGCAGTTTTTGGGGTGCTGAGAGTTTAAAAGGTGCAAATCATTCAGGGAAGGTTGTTCCTGCAGGGTTCACAGTTGGGGTTGATGTGGTACATGATGCCATCGCAGCATTCCATGGAGGCGGGGATTCCGGCTCAGGTGCCACAGCAGCAGTGCACGTCTCCAGCGCCTCAGGCACGCAGCACAGGCGCAGCAGTGCAGACGAACACGTTCAGGGAGGTAGGGCAGGCAGGCGCAGCAGCACAGATGAAGGCCGGCACAGCAGCGCCAACGGCGGTCATGACAGACACGTCAGCTCCTCTGAGCAGCACATGGGCCTCCGAGAAAGGCGCAGGTCAACAGACAGGCACACCAGTGTAACTGACAGAAGGAGGACCGGAGAGGGAGTTCGATTTGCTCAAGGCCCAGGGCAGTCACATAAGGGCCCAGTAGGGGAGGCAGTATGCCAGCCGGAATCATTTGTGACAGGTTGGGATGCTGGAATCAGGCAACGGCGGCATCGGATAGGCTTGCAGCTACAGTATGGGCTGACACCCAGCACCAGCAGGCGTGTCAGACCTGGCAGCAGGAGAGTAACTGATGAGGAGGGTGGTTTGAATGATGCACATGCCGCTTCAGTAGGTTTGCAAGAAGTGAATGGTGTCCCAGTATCAGGGAGCATGCAGCACAGGCAGTTTCTCACTGTTCGGCGGACCAGCAGCAGCAATTGCAGCAGTGCTAGTACCTCCAGCAGTATGAAGTTCCGTATAGACACAGCAGCTGCTTTTGCAGCAGCGGCAGCTGCTGATACACTGCAGCCAATACATGCATTTTCAGAGTTTGTCAGCTCCACTGATGATGAAGTGGAGGAAGACATAAAAAGCATGAACTGCAAGGGGCAGGTATTGAGGCAGCAGAATCAGCTTACTAATGTTTGCGACAGTGCAATTGGAGAGATACTACGTGCTCAACAGATCCAGCATGCAGCTAAAACCCCTCGCGGCAAGAAAGGGTCTAAAAGCAGTGGCACTGTTGCTGTTGCAGCAGAAGAGGAAGCCCCTTTCACCTGGCATGAATTCCTGTCCACAATCAATGCTATAGATTACCCAAGTAAGGTGCGTGAGCAGCAACAAACAGCTGGACCAGCAAACACCACAGCGCCCAGCACTACAAATGCACTAGGACCTATTGCTGAAGGCGTGGAGTCGTCAGACACTGACGGCTTTGCTAAAGTGCCAAAGCTCAGACCAGCATCAAGGTCTGCTGCAGCTCCTGGAGATGAAGGGGCCAGCTCACTCTCTGAGGATGTTGCAGCAGCAGCTGCAGCAGTGATTGTGGGGCATGTTATGTCTCCTCGGCCTCCTGCCGCCCCTAAGCCGGCTACTTCCAACCGTAGCAGAGCACCACAGCAGTTGCCGATAAAGGGCATAGATCGTCAGGCTGTAAATCTTGGCCTCCAGACTGACAAGGAGGAGCCTGCTACGCCTGCCCTGCTGCTGCATGGACCAGGCAATGGGGGTGCTGCAGCAGCACACACAGATGCAAGGGTGTCCAATGTTGGTGTCAGTGCTGGCAGGCTGCAGCAAAGGACAGGTGCCAGCAGCGGGAGCAGCATGTGGCCTGGGCTAGATGACGGAGATGCGGAAAGATGCCCTGCAGATGGATCCAATGCAGTTGCTGATAGTTTTAGACCGCCATCTGGTTCCGCAGGCAATCAAAGACCGCAAAGCACACCCCACATAGACTCCACTGATTCCAGAGACAGTGGCAGTTCACCAGTCAGAGCCAGGCGTGTCACACTGTTCACAGAGAGCATGCGGATTCGCAATGAAGGCCCCCAGGCACCAAACAGTCCCAGACACAGCTACAACCCAGACCGGTTGCCTGCCCATGGAGGGTCCTCAACCATCAGAGCCTGTGCTGCAGTGACTGTATCTGAGTTAGATGAGATTGTGGAGGCAGCAAAACTTGCATGCAGCAGCGCTGCTGGGGGTGTGGATGATGGGTACGCTCGCAGTCCATCTGCCGGGTTTGATGCAAGTCTGTTGCTGGATGGTGGAATGGCGTCAGTTGAGCCCTCAATCACAGCCAAGGCAATCAGGAGAAGGAAGGCGGCTGCTGGGGTGCGTTGAGGCTCCTCTGAAACACCAATGAATGAATGCATGCATGCATGAATGAATGAATGAATGAATCAGGTGACCTACGGCGCTTTCATCGTAGCACCGGCGTATGTTGAGGGAGGGAAGCGTGTGTGACGGGGTTCCCAGCGTCTTCACGCTCCCTACCATAATTCAGGTGCTCATCCTGCAGACACAAGCTGCCCGCAGGGCTGATGCCTCCCTGCTGTTGCAGACATGCGTATCCTGAGCTGCACCGACATGGATGTGTTATGCAGGTGTCATTTGCGACTGACGCAGTTGGGAATGCATCTTTTGGTCTACCAGGAGGTGTGGATGAATCTACTGCAGCAGCAGGACTAGCAAATGGGACGCTGTCCTCCAGGCCGGTATGTATTACAGTAACACCTGCATATATGCATGCAGTGGCCCTGGTATGTGTGAAGTCATGCCACCCCAGCTGCTGCTCTACCGCTCTGAGAGTCTTCAGCAACATCATTGCAGCTGCTTGTCCAAGAAGTGGCGGCTGGGAATCTGTTAGTTGATTTTACTGTGTATTTCAGCTGTTCGCTTACAGTTGCTGTGGTCAACGCTGGCTCTGTGCGTTGCATGTGCAGTCTGATGCCGCCAGCAGCCAGGCCGCATTTCAAGTCACTGCTGCTGAGAGCTCAGTGCCCAGTGTGGGCAACACCAGTAGACGCCTGTCAAGGCAGATGTCACAGGGCAGTGAGGGAAACTTCAGTGATGGACACAGCAGCTTCCACAACGGCAATCAGTCCGGTGAGCCTGAAAGTCATGCTGTCGAGTTCATGCTGCCAAGTCCAGGCAATTTCTCAAGGCTTTCAATTGAAAAAGAACTTTCTGGATCTGATCATAAGCAGCTGGTGGTGTCTTTGCTGGCACTCTGTTTCAGCACCTGCTGCCGCCACACTTCAGATGCCAGCAGGCAGATTCAGAGCACTGGCTGGTCATCTCCTGCCTGCTGCACAGGCAATTGGAGTACTATCAGCCGCACCTGGGCCCGCAGTTACCCTGACCTTGCCGGCACCAGTGTCTGGCTGTTCAGTGACTCTAACCCCATCCGGGTCAAGCTGTATGACATTGTCACCGCCAAGTACTTCGACTACTGCATGTTCTTTGTCATCCTGCTGAACTGTGTGGCGATGGCTTACGAGTACCCACATATGAGCAACGACACCATGGATGGCTTGGTGCTGTACTGGGCGTGAGTGAACATAGCAGTATGGTAGCTGACGCTTAGCAGACTCTGGACATGTATCATCACCTGCCGCTGCAGCTGCTGTCTTTCAATATGTCCCGGGATGACGTTAAACTCGCCCTGGCTTGGCGCAGTGGTTAGAGCACCCGCTTCACATGTTGAGGTCGTGGGTTCGAACCCTGCCCAAGTTGCCGGAATTGACGGAACTTTGGGGGTAGCTTCGGCTGCCGACATCGTGCTGATTCAAGACTGGGTACAATTACAAAGCCCCATGAGCGACTTAAATGATGGCTCGCAGGTCTAGGACCGGGGAGGGTGTAACCCCCTCAGGATGTATTGTATTGTATTGTATAATATGAGCTGCAGCAAGTAGATGCATGTCACGCCAATTGCACTGTGCTGTCTGCTAGTTGATCAGGGATGATGAGTGTATGATGCATGCAGTCACCTGGTGACAGATGCCTTCCAGCAGTGTCAAGCAGCTGTATTGTCAGGCGTGATGAGGAGCCCTGAAGGACATGCAGACAGACCTGAGTTATCCTTAACCCTATAGAGTCCTGCTGCAGACTGCCATGCTCGTTCAAGGAGAGTTCAATTTTTTGTCCCTGCAGGGATATTGCTTTTACCATCGTCTTTTCAATGGAGGCCTTGATGAAGATTGTTGCCTTTGGTTTCAAGCCATACATGTCATTCTTCCAGAATCAAGTGGACTTCATTATCGTGGTCACCAGCCTAATCATGGCTTTCCTGGACTCAATGGACCTGGAAATTGTCAAGGCAAGTGGTAAACAGCCTGCTTGGTAATTCAAGGCTCAGCTTGAACACTTTCTGCTATGAATGGAGCACTGCAAACTCGACTTACATTGCTAAATAACTAAGCATCCATCATTGACATCCAGCTTGGAAGCCTGTAACCCAGTTCTGGCCATTGCAGAGACAGGGGCAGAGAGTGGCAGAGAGAGATTGTGTCTGTGGGTCACATGCTTTTCACTTGCAGGCATTGCGAGTGCTTCGTGCTATCAAACCCCTGAGAGCCCTCACAAGGTCTGCTGGCATGCAGCTAATCTTCAAGAGCCTGACACTCAGTCTGGCAGCCATGGGCAATGTCAGCATTGTAGTGCTGCTATTCTTCATGATTTTTGCAATCCTGGGAGTGCAGGTGAGTGTTGTTTGCGCCCCATTTTGGTTTCTGCAACCTCTTAGGGTTGACTCAATTACTCATTCCCTTACCATGCAGGACACATTGCTGCGTCACATACAGCAGTGCTTGGCTGCCGCCTAACAACTGTTTACTGATCTGGTCTCCAGTCATCTGCCAGCCGGTTGCACATGCAGCTGTGTGGCTGCTTGTGGAGTGTGATGCACTGGCCGTCTTGTGTGCTTGGGCATGCAGTTGTTTCACGGGAAGTTCTTTTACTGCAATGATGACTCTGTGCCGGACAGTGATGCTTGTGTGGGCACATTCATGCTGGAGGGCGTGGTGAGTTGTTTGTCAAGTGGATCCTGCAGCTGCTGGCCGCACCTGTGTGCTGCCATGGCACACGGCCAGCTGTGGCACACCTGTGTGTCTGCACCAGCCTGTTGCACATGCTGCTAAGGCAGCCTGTGCCTGCTTTGTGGAGCTATGAGCCAAGGTGGTACATGCAGATGTAAGCTTATCTGCAGCACTGTCCCCAATTCACATTGTAAGTGTCACCACCTTGCAGGAGACACCCAGAGAGTGGAAGAATCAGCCTTACAATTTTGACAATATTGGAATGGCTTTAGTCAGCTTGTTTGTTACCGCGACTCTGAATGGATACACGGGTAAGGTGCTATGATTGTGCGGTGTAGCATGTGAACTTTTGCAACAGTCACCCAAGCCACAACTGGGGCTAGCAATGCTTGTGACTGCATACAGCTCATGGCCAATGAACGTTTCAAAGTGCAGGGCACTTCATGCAGAAGTCCTGCATAGATGGTGAGTGGCCGTGACCTGTCGGTCGGATGATTGTGATGAAAATTTCAGATTCTGCTACTGCTGGTGCACTTGCTGGCTGGCTTGATGTTGCAGACATCATGGCAGCAGCTATGGCTGCTCCTGAAGACCCAGGCCTGCAGCCCCAGCCCATGAGCAATTGGAGTTCGTTCTTCTACTTTGCAGCTTTTGTGCTGGTGGTGGCATACACGTTGCTGAATCTGTACATTGGTGAGAGCCGTATCTTTGTGGTGCTACCTGGTCTGACCACTTTGAAAGTAGTGGCACACTGTGCATGATGCAAGTAAGCACGTGCATGCATACCATGGCAATCCTGCCGCAGTGCAGCAACAGCCAGGTATGGCGCCTACTTTTTGATGAGTGATACCCTCTAGCTGATGGCTTGCATAAACGGCTGATGTTTTGCCACTCCTCAAAAGGTGCATCAGCTGAGCTGAGTACAAAAAGGTTATCTGTTGACTGCCCTGCAGGTGTTGTGTTCTATCAGTTCAGCCGCATTCGATTGCAGAGCCAGACAGGCAGTGCGTTCTTGACTGATGATCAGACGGAGTGGGTGGAGCTCAGTAGGCTGGTATTCCGGCTCAAGCCCCCTGAAAAGAGCCCGGTGCCAGCCAACAGATTCAGGAAGTGAGTTCTGACGCTGCCCAAGTTGAATGCAAGCTGGCCTAGGGGCAGCAAGGAACGGCATCATGCTGAGTGCCAGTGCAGCAAATGCATCGCATTACCAAACAGCAACAATGTAGTCATGTAGGCTGCACAGCTGGATGTAGGCTGCACAGCTGGTTGACACCTGAAAATCGCCAACGGCTGGCAGGGCTATTCCTTGTAATGCTACTCTGCAGGAAGCTCTATTATCTGGTACAAAGCAAACGGTTTGAATTCGCTATAATGATTGTGATCATTGCCAACAGCGCTCTGATGGCCACCAGCTTCTATGGCCAGCCTGAGACAATGAAGGCCGTGGTGGAGGCCATGAACTATTCGTTTACGGGAATATATGTTGTGGAGCTGCTCATGAAGGTGAAAACCTTGATGGCTCTGCAAGATACATCCAGAAAATTTGCTGATGAAAAGAGCTTGTCATACTTGGTTAAGCTATTAGTAGTGCGAGCTTGAGTCCATGATCTTACAAGCGGATGTTGAGGGTTTCTTGATTTTGACTTGTGGCCACATGCACCTGTTGGCTGGATTCTAGAGCTGTGATCCACCTGCGACTGCAGGTTGGCGGCCTTGGTTGGGCCAACTACTGGAAAAACAGCTGGAACAAATTTGACTTGCTGCTAGTGCTGTCCAGTGTGGTAGACATGGCGGTTGCGCTTGCTCTGGGTAAGCCTGCTAGCTGGCTGCGCGAGGCTTGGCTGAGCCTGTCTCTTAGAAATAGTGTTGCTGGTACTCTTCATGTGCAGTTCTGGCTAATCCTGCAAACCGTCTTGCTGCTAAACAGTGTCTCTGTATGCTGGTGGCCTGTCACAGCCTGCCTACAATTGCCGCAGTTGCTCGGGCCCTGAGGACAGCTGTCACATTTTACTGACATTCCTGGTGAAGTTTTTATCAGTCCTCTCTGCACTTGGCCTGGTGGTATCACCTAGCTGTGTCCGACACATTTGAAATCTTGATGACTGGGTGCCCAACTCTTCTTCATCATGATATATGTCTTGCAGGAAGTCATGCCAGTTTTCTCAAGGTTCAGAAGATCATGCGTCTACTTAGACTGGCTCGTGTGGTGAAGCTCATGAGGAGCATGAAGGTCTGAAGTCTCTGCATTATGCCCAGTCAGGTCTTGCAGCCTGCAGTAATGGAGGCTCTGGGGCTGACTCTGTCTTTTGACGCCTTGTCTGTCCTGCTCATGGCATTTGATGCGTACCTTCTGCACCCAGCGATGCCAGCAGTGCCATCTGAGGCCAACACATCCTGCCAATGTTTGACCACGTAATGCAATTGACCATTTCAGATGATGCTGAGCGTCACAGGGCTTGTGTGCCATGCTGCTCTTTGTGCCAGGGTTTACGCAGTTTGTTTGGAACCCTGATTGTGTCCCTGCCTGCCTTCTGGAATGTGGGGGCTCTACTGGCCCTGCTGTTCTACATGTATGCCTATGTGGGCATGCTGCTGCTGGGAAACATCAAGAGAAACGGGTGAGAGCCGGCTGTGCAGCAGGTTGCATGCTTTCATGGTGCAGGCGCTGCATTCTCTAGTATGTTAGTGCAAATACAAGCAATGCTTGCCTGCCAGGAGTAATCCTCTACATCAGGACTGCAATAACGTGTAGCTCTGCAGTGGTTGCTGACTGCCAGTGAGAGTACTTATGTTCTTGTCAATGTCCTACAGTGGCTTGAACGAGCACAGCAACTTTGAGAGGTTCTGGACTGCAGCCTTGACCCTGTTCAAGGTCGCAACAAATGACAATTGGACAGACATTATGATCGCCTGCATGGTTGCGGTGAGTGTGGCAAATACCCTTCTTATCAGAACTATTCAGTGTGTTATGGAGCTTTGCTGGTGGTCGCTGCAGTTGCCCTGTTGCATTCTGGCTCAGCAACCAAGGCGGCCATACATGCCAAGACAGTGCGTGACATTGCGTGAAGCAACAACTTGGGACAGCAGCATCCGGGCTAGACAACAACTGAGCGATCTGTGGTCTTGAAAATGATTCACTGCTGCTGTGCGCTTGGTATTGCCCCTGCATCACATCATATGATGACCTGTCCTTCAGCCTCCTGACTGCGATCCTGCAGCTGGCGAGTGTGGCTCATGGGTGGTGTATCCCTACTTCATCAGCTTCGTGTTGATTGTGTCAGTCATCATGCTCAACCTGTTCACTGCCGTCATCCTGGAGAGCTTCGAGGCCCAGCAGGAACAAGATGTGAGTGCCATGCCATACCAGACCCTGCCAGACCATGCTGTACCAGACCCACACCATATCAGACCAGACCAGACCAGACCAGACCAGATGAACTAGCACGCCCCTCAGGGGCGCCCTTTAGGCACCAAACACGTGGCTCATGGGGGAGCACTGTCTCAGCTTGTTACAAGCTGTTCCAATCAATCCTGGATTGCAGTGGACCACTGCAACACATACTGCTATGACGCTGTCTGTCATTTCCTTCCCTGCCATCTTTCAGCCTTTGTAGCCCCGCCACCAAAGTCAGTGACTGCAGAAATACACAAGCTGTTGACTGTGTGTGCCATGCTGCAGCGATGGAAGCTCAGGCCTGACCATCTCGATGAGTTCGTTGACCTGTGGGCTGAGTATGATGATGGCACTGGCACCATAGACCCCAAGGATCTGGAGGCAATGCTGCTCAGGTGAGCTGCGGGGACCAGCTGGCATGCCGTGCAGCTTTCAAAGTCAACTAAGCGCAGTGCACTTGGGCTTTACATGCACGCTGCAGAGCTCCTGTGCCTGTTGCACAGCTTCTGTGCCTGAAAATCATAGTGCAGAGCTTCTGCTCCTGGTACTGTATGCTGCATAGCTCCTGCGCCTGCTGCATAGCTTCTGTGCCTGCAGTCTCATGCTTTAGTGAGCCTCTGTTCCTGGTACTGTATGATGCGTAGCTCCTGTGCCAGCAGGTGCATCCAGCTGTGCACTAGGTGATTGCCTTGGCAGGCGTAGACTCGCCAGCAGACCTGCATCTTCCTGAGTGAGTTCAATGCTCTTCTTTCAAAATCTGTAGCAAATTCTTTGCACATGTATTGCTGCAGGTTGTCTCCACCTCTTGGCCTCGGTTCAACAGCCAGCAGCACAGATGTGCTCCGATTTGTCTTTGACCTGGACATCCCCTTGCTGGCAGGCAGAGTGCCTTTTCAGCGCACAGCTTATGAGCTTGTGAGGCGATGTAGTGGTGCTGAGATTCCAGAAGGCATACTTAAAGACCAGGTGGGAGCTTTGCTTCATTTTACAAGCATCCGTCACACCTGTCGGGGGCATAGATTGGCCTCCCGGCAATGACATGTTCTGGAAAATGAGGGTTGTCCAGCCACTGGCAGCATGCATGTGTGTAAATAACATGCTTAGCCGATGATGTATGACCATGCACATGTGCAAGTGCAAGGGTTTTAGGCTGCAGGCAATGGACGTTTCCCTCAAACACTGCTGCAGCGCCACTAGCTGACTTGGGGCAGCTCGCATGGCTGCCTCGTCCTGCAGATTGACCGGCTGGTGAACCGCGCCTTCAAAAACCTCAAGGCCGATGAGGTTTTGAACTTCAGTGTTGCGGTGACTGTCATGAGGGTGCAGCGCAAGTGGAGAGCTCGGATGAGGGCAGCAAAACTCAAGCGCAAGCGAGAAGTGAGTGCTGGCCAAATGGCTTTGCCGGGATTTGATTGCTGATACCAGCTACTAGTCAGCCATGGTACTGCTGCTGCTGCTGCTGCTGGTGGTGGTGGTGGTGTCGCACTTGCCTCAAACTACTCCTGCTGCGGTTGTCACTGTTCGGCAGCAATCAATGAGCCTGCTTTGATAGTGCAGGACCAGCCGCTGCAATCTGCGGCTTCATCGGTGCATGTGAAGCCCTGCAGTTGTGCAGGTGGTGTATGTCACCAAAGAGCTTCTGTGCTCTTGCTGTATGCTTATACATACAAAACAATACATCATGAGGGGCTTGCATCCTCCCCAGTCCTAGATCGGCAAGCCAACGAAGCGCTCATGGGGGTTTTGACTGCAGTTCCGTGCTGAGCGTGGTGTTGCACCAGCTTATGCTGATGTCCTGGCGTCCCGTGATGTTGTCATGAAGAAGGCAGTGCAGTGGCGGCAGGTGGGCTTTTCACAGGAAACAGCACTGATCGACTAGCCATAGATGGCTTTGGTAGTCTGTTTCGGACATCAACAGTCTCTATGAGGCACAAACACAGCCTGTTCGCAGTTGTAGTGCTGATGCCGTGCACTAAAGCTGGTATATGGCAGACATGTGGCTGCCTCACGCAGAAATTCTACTTCTTCAGTGCTCAGGTTGCACCACTCACATCATTGTGAAGTCCTGTTTTCCCAGATACATACATCACTGCAAATTTTCCCAAAACCTGCAAGTGACTTGCTTCTGGGGTGCTGCTTCCTGTACCAGGCTGGTGACCTGCGCTGGCGTCCACATGCAGCTTATGCTCAGCAGTGGGCCCAAGCTGAAGCAGCAGTCGCGGCAGAACAGGCTGCAGCAGCAGCAGCTCTCCACAGCAGCAGCAGCTTCCGGAGGAGCAGCAGTGGCGGTGACAGCGCTGATGCTCGTCACTGGACCTCCCTGGCCAACCTGAGGGAAACTGCTGATGGCTGGATGCACAAAGTCACAGATGGTGTGCACCGATTCACGTTGGGAAGATTCTTTGCTTCTGCCAGGGACCAGATAGGGGCAGTCAGTGGCAAATCCAGCTTGTGGGGCTTTGCATCACGTGCCTCTAGCAAAGCGTTGAGTGCCGTCACCAGCGCAGCTGTGAGTGAGACCGCCAGCAGAATGAGTGAGGCGGTGAGTCGGGGTGTGAGTGAAACAGCAAGCAGGGTTGCTAGTGAGGTGGCCAGTCAGGCCGGGCTGAGTGCTGCAGTGAGTGTAGTGGCCAGCACTGCAGGAAGTGAAGGCGCTGGAGCAGGGGAAGGGGTGCAGACCTCCAGGGTAAACAGCAAGAGTTCCGGGCGGGCAGGTTCTGGTCAACAGCCAGGCATCCTGCGGACGTCCAAGAGAGAATGAGGATGTTCCAGGGTGTGATGTTGATGAAGCACCTGCATCCTCATCTCAGAATAATGTTCACATTTGGTTTTTGCTTCTGATATGGCTGATTGTTTGGTGCAGCAGCAGTGACTGACTGACTGGTTGCTGAAGGATCACAGAGAGTTTACAGGTAGACCTGCCTCATGAGACTGGGTCACACTCGTCCACAACACTGTGCAAACCTTCCAGTCAGTCAGTCAGTCAGTCAGTTAGTCAGTGAGTCAGTCACTACTGCTGCACCAAGAGCTAGAAGTGATACAAGGCAATTTGCCAGTGGTTGGACATGTCATCTATGCAGGCAGCCCCTGAGCAGGTAGTTATCTGTGCAGGCAGCCCCTGAGCAGGTGTGTCTCCTTGTTGAACTCTGTTCACAGCAATTTCAGGCATGCCTGCGCAGGGCTGGCCAGTGCTACTCCATTATGGTCATGGTATACACCAGGCTATTGCAACATGAAGCTTTGGGTGTTGTGCAGTCAATGAGGGCATGTATACTTGCAAATGCACGTCACCAATATGCTCACTGGGCATGCCAGGGCTGCTACTAGCAACTGGGATTGCCAGCAGCCTGCAGAGAAGGTGGTATATCTGTGGATTCAAAACCCTGGACCTTGGGGAGGCTGATTTGGGCTTCATGCTACAAGCAACGATAAGCATGCTTGCTCTGGATGATGAGAGGTCCAGAAAGCACATTGGCAGCATTCAAAAGGGCATCAGACGCTAAACCAGATCAGCATGTACCCCTTGCGTGACAACAGCAATGCCAGCGGCTGATCAACATAGAGACAGCTGCTACGACATGTAGAGCAACTATAAACCATTGCATTCCGTGGCTTTTTATTTCATGCGCTACTCCTTTTGTAGGCCAGATTGCGAGCCACTACAGACTGCAAGGTGCCAATGAGCGGCAAACGAGGGCTGGTATCGCTGATCGACCCATTTGATCTATCACAACTGCGGTATACATAAATCTAGACGCTTGAACGTGCTGGGTCATGCCCCCGGCACGCCGGCGGACTACAGCCAAGGCAGAGCAGCGAGCAGTTGAAGGCATAACAGTTGCAGCAGCTGGGTCACGCTCTGTTGTTGGACCCACGCGAAGACGCCGTGGCTGGTCAAGTGTTACTTTTGTTGGTTGTATCGTAGCATTGCTCTCTCTGGGCAACTTCTTGTATCCTCAACTTCTGCAGCAGCTGTTAGACAGCAGCAGGTTAAACCAATGGCAGCCTTCATCAACAGCGGAGTACCAACCCGTCAGCCAGCTACTCAGCATAGAGCAGAACGGAAAGCTCTACAAGCCTGCCCTTGGTATCTTTCCTACAGGATGTAAGTGGAGAGATGTGGTTCCTGCAGAATCAGCACACAACAGCAGCAGCCACAGTGAGGTGCAGTATGAGTACTGGGATGAGCAGCAGCAGCATTGGACCAGCCAGCAGCCAGCAGAGTGCAGGCTGCAGGGCCGACCAAACCCAAGGCCTCCTTTTGCTTGGAAGTTCTACAAAGGAAACCCCAGAACAGAAGTTGTTCCTTCAACACACCATGTTACTTACCACAACCTGTGGTATAATAATGGGCGCTGGTATGCCTTGGTCGACAGCGGCAGACAGGTCGCCTCTTGGAAGTTCAGCAAGAACCAAGAGATCACCACCCTGCACATCAAAGATGCTCAGCACTGGATCAACAGCACCAAGTGGCAAGTCGTCCCCGGAGATACCTTGCTGTTTGACTTCATTTTCTTCACTCACCCCACAGCAATAGGCCACTGGTGGGAGATGATGGGTCCCTTGTTCAGCGTCCTCAAGCAGGGGATTGATTTCAAAAGACCCTGCGATCAGTTGGTGCTGCTGCACTTGAAGCGGACACATCTCATGGAGTGGGTTAGAGCAGTAGTGGCTGTCGCCTTGGGAGTTCCAACTAACCAGCATCTGCCACCTGTCCTGCTGCAACAAGAGACCGACAATGTATGGCAGCAGCTAGGTATGCTGCCACGCAGCAGAGCAACTGTTACTGCAGCATTGACAGCATACAGCGGTGCTGAGGTTTCCTGACAGCATTGACTTCATAAGTTGGTGTGTGCTTTCAGCACAAACGCAGATTTTGCTCGCTTGCATTGAACATGATCCTGCAGATGCTCAACTTCAAATGCATATGATTGCCTTATAGAGATGATGGCATACACACTGCATATGCCGCCAGTGCTGCCGCTGACTCTGCTGCTATCTCTGCTTCTGCCGCCATCCCTACTTCTGCTGCTGCTGCTGCTGCTGCTGTCACAGCCATGCCACTGGAAGGTGCCTCACCTGACGAGTGGGTGCTGTTTGAACGGGCGTTGATAATCCGGGACTTGTTCACTGGTGGAACCAGGAGCTTTACAAGCACTCAGGATGCGAGGGCGTTCAGGGCTGAGGTGTATAAGCACTATGGTGGGTCTGCAAGGCTCCTCAGACAAGTGCTGTACTCCCACTTGTTGACTGCGGCACCCAATGCATGCATCTTGCTGCTGTACAGCAGTTGAGCTTATGGAAGATACAGGATGATGTGCCTAATAACTGCTGTTGGTGTCTCGGACAGGACAAGACCACTGCTAGTGCACTAGCAGTGGTCTGATTCACTGCTAGTGCACTAGCAGTAAGTCATCATCATACCACGTGGTATGATGGTGATTCTGTTGTCACTGCTTGCATCACAAGGCTTCCCAGCCCCAGCCGCACGGCGCTCTGTCCCTCGAGTGATCACCTTCCAACGTAAACGAGCCAACAGGCGAATCATCAATGAAGACAAGCTGCTAAAGCTGCTGGCTCAGTATGGCACAGTCAGGGTGGTTGAATTCAACAGCAGCACATCGTTTGCAGATCAGCTGGGGGCTATGAGGAACACCGGCGTGTTTGTGTCTGCACATACCTCCAACTTGGCAAATGCAGTGTTCCTTCAGCCTGGGAGTGCTGTCATTGAGATCATTCAGGTGGGGTAGGGGGACCAACACAGGTCAGAGAGCACTGCCCGCAGAAATATCCTGAGAAATGCTGCAAACATTGCATTCTGAAATGAAGATCCTCTAGTATCTACCTTTTGGCCACTGTTCTCCGTCTGCACGCCATTGGCATGGAAGATCAAATCATATTCAAACCCTATTGAGAATACAGTGACATTGAAAACCATCGCAGCATCAGCAGCATGCTACGGCAGTCGCTAAAGACACCCACTGATCAGGCAGCCTTCATTGACATATTGCGTTTGAACAAGTAAGCAGATGATTGTGAAGCATCTGGACATGTGAGCATGTGACTGTAAATCAATCTCTACTGATCTGAGCCTGCAGTGGCTGAGGTGGACCACTATATTTATTGTACAAATATATATACATGAATACTTGAGGCATCTCACTGTGTGTGTATGTATGTGTGTGTGTCGGATGATTGATCGATTGATGTTGTGTGGTCTTCAGCGACACTGGACATGGAACAAGATGGACGAAAGCTTCAGGGACCACACATCAAAGCTTGGCGACATCCATCACTATGCCTGGAGAGCTAATCACCTCAATGAGACAGTTTACACTGCTGAGAGAGATGCCGCAAGGTACTGTCAGGGGTAGCAGACCAATCTCATCTCAGACGCCCGGGTATGCTCAGACATCACCATGAGCAGGTTATTGCAGCTCACTGTGGTGCATGGCCAATTTCGTCAGCCTGACCAAGCTAGTTTCTCATCATGAGGCTCTCATAAGGCTTATGACCAAAACGTTTATCCAGCATCAAGTGCCCAGAGCAAGATCGGGCGTATTGTGCCACATTGCTCTGTGACGATTGTCATCCTACATACATTGTTTAATTGCTTGATTGCAAGCACAAATATCAGTTTGTTCCACTCTCTACCGCTGTCCCAGTGTCGGTCTGCACACCAGGTACCTTATACAGTCCTGCCGTAGCATCACGTTGTAGCCCACAACACACTGGCACAGTACTGAAAAGGCTGGGGCAGCAGCAGCCTTTTGCACTGCTAATGTGTACAGCTGTTTACAGCTGTTGATACTTTGGTGGCATGCACAGAGGGGTTCACTGTTGCGCTTTACCTCTGAAATCATGGCATGTGCTCGCTGCTGCTGCAGGTTTTCAGAATGGACCAAGGAGGAATGCCTCACAGAGGATTGCACCGAGGCCTCGACCAGGGTAGACATAGTGGTTGACCTGGTGGCTTTCAAGGCGTTACTGGACAGCAGGTTGCCGCTGGTGTTTGCTGGTAGGTCTGTAGCTGAGGCGGCATTGCCCTGGCCAGAAGCTTTGTAAGCCTGCCAGGCTTAGTACTACTTAGTAAGTTGTAAACAACTTGGTAACCCTGGCCAATGGTGTCATGGCTCATAATCAAGTGACTTGATACTATCAAGATTAGTAACCACTAAATACCGGCAATGACAGCAGGCATCGTTTGCCAGGGCAACAGTGCAGCATCTTGTATGATAGCTAGTAGCCGCTACTAGTAGTAGTACTGTAGCTAAAGCTCAGCTTCAGTGAACAGCATTAGTAAAACCCGCCTCTAGGGCCACATTCCCTGTTTTCAGAAAACCCACTCGGAGCTTTTCTTCCTCCGAGTAAATGCGCCCCCGTCTTCCACTCTTGTTTAGGCATCAAAACCCACTCGGAGATTTTCTTTCTCCGAGTAAATGCGCCCCCGTCTTCCACTCTTGTTTAGGCATCAATGTCATGATGAAGTTATGCTGCATTAAAGAAGCTGGATTGAACGATAAGAACGCTTGTCAAATTCGACACTTCCTTGACAACCTTGGCGTTGTTTTTGTTCAGATAGCAGTATCTGGACCGTCATTTCTAGCAGTGGTGTGCATCGTTTGCGACTAGTGCTGCGAAAGGGCGCTGGCCGTCTCGTGCCCCTCCCTCTTGGTGAGTACAGTAGCGTTGGGGTTTTTTTGCGGGGCTTCAGCCAGACGCCATGTACGCTTGCATGTGGCTCGTCCTGTGTCCCTGTGCTTACTTACCCTTTCCACCCTGTAGTCTGCAGTAATGCCGAACACGACAGAGCAGGAGCTCGACAGCGTCAAAGCTCAGCTAAAAGCGCATAACGAGGATTTGAATAAAGTCAGAGCTTGCATTGAGCAAGAGAAGTCAGCTGGCAACCGCCAGAAGCTGGAGCAGCTGCAGCAGGAGAAAGTAGCGCTGCTTGAGCTCATCAAAGAGCTACTTGTTGAGAAGAACAGGCTTGAAAGCCAGGCTGGTGAGTGATTGGGATCCGTGGCAGGCCCCATGCACAGCAGCAGAAACCCCAGCTCAATTGGCGTAAGCAGCGGTGTTGATAGCAGCCCTACATGTACCATCACCTTGAATACAGCCTCGGTGAGCTTTTAGCATACTATGCGCTCTTTCGTTGTCAGCAGCAAATCTGCTCCACCAGCGGCAGGGACCTTGTGGTCAGGGCAGATTATTTGGCTGGGCTTGCATTAGCACTACTAGGGCCGGCACTGGCCAATACAAGCAGCAGTGGTTGCAACACGGACTTTGCCTCAAGGTGCTGCTGCTCAGCTGGACTCTGTTGTCGTTTGTTTGCATCACCGCTGAAGGAGCAGCAGGAGCAGGAGCGGCAGGAGCAGCAGGTGTGTCAAGGTTTTCCAGCCACGAATTATAAGCAGCAGTGTGGGTCTCTGTGTACAGCACGCACTATACCATGTGGTCTGTCTATCACACAGCATATGTTCTCCACAAGCAGCCAAGCAGGCTTCTTAGTGCATCACAGCATGACTGCTCAACTGGCGGTGCAGCAGGGGTCTTTCAAGGATCAGTCAGCAGTTCTGCAGGGCAGGAGCATGATCCATGTGCTTGTTTATCTTTGCTGCTATGCACCCTGCAGGTTTGCTTTGAGATTTATCAGCACGATCCTTGAGGCATCAAACTTGATGTCCAGTTGGCAGATCTGCTGCTTTACATTGATCATTGTTTCATAACTGACATTGCACTGTCCTCTATTTTGCGCATGTACGCCTTCCAATGGACATCATCAACAACAACAACAGGTGAGGTGCTGAAACCTTTTACACTGGTAAACGAGTGCCTACAGGCTGTGCACAAACAAGTAGGCTGCTGTTTTGCATTTTGCATCACATAGGTGCCAGCAGTGACCAGTAGTGCCTGTATTGCTGGCCATGGCTTGGCTGATGAACAGACCTGCAGACACCCTGCTACATGGCCAGTTGAAAAATCCCATGCTGAGATCAAATAGCATCTTCCTTGCTGCACAAGCACATGCTTGGGTTGTTGCCTCTCTTGCTAGAGACACCATTGCTTCCATTATTCTCTTGCATGGTTTGTTGCTACTGACACCATCTTTCTTTCACTGCTGTCATCCACCATCTCTTGGGCCGCTGATTATAGGAGATGCAAGAGCAGATGTTGATGTAGCAACAGGTGAGAAGATGTGTACCCAGTGGTAAGTCTTTGTGCACTTCTATTCAGCAATATTTCTGTTGAGATATGTGTTTATTTGTGCGGCTGTTTGTATGTACATGCATATGCAATCGAAAGGGTAAGTACTCACAAAGAGCCCACAAAGAGCATGACACAGGGCTCAGGAGTAAAGAGCATGACAGAGGGCTCAGGAGTAGCTGGACGCTATCGTATAGATTCACTTGTGCAAGCGTGTGTATGCATGGGATACAAAACAAGTGGAAGCAAATGCACTGCCATGAATCACCAAGTGGCCTTTTGTCGTACTGTTTGTGAATTTCCAGGTGATCCTATTGCCAGGGATTTTGAGCTGGTTTATCATTTGGTATCGCACCAGTTTGAGCTCTTGCGCAAGGCTTGGCGAGAATGGCCTGCCAATTATGCCGCTACCCATTCCAAGCGCAAAGCATCTTGATTGGTGCGTGCCTAAACCCATGCTGGTCTACTGCATGCCCCCCTTGGTGTTTGTTGCTATTACAGCTATGTTTTGTGCCCACAACAAAAATCTTTCTGTAGCTTTAGCACGCCCCTGAGTGGCGCGCCACAAGTGAAGTCAGTAACTCATTGTGTGTACCTGTTGAGTCCTGTGGCACCATCACATACAAAGAGCTCAGGACAGCTAGTCATGCTCCACGCAATCTGGCATTGCTAACGTCTTGGACTTCTTTTTTCACAGTTACCTGCTGTGGAGCGATGTGTGTGCTGCGCTCGTACTTTGAACATGCATGCTGCTAATGTGCTGCCGTGTGCCCCGCAGGTGCTCGTCTATGGGTATTTCTACGACAACATTGCAAAGGACTATTCCTGGGTTTCTGTGTGCTGGCGGTCACCGGCGGTCTGGTAGCTGCTGAGAAGCAGCGCACAGGAGCCATTCACATACAGGAGACCAGTATGTGGACGGGGTCCGGCATATGGTCCGTCATCAGTGCCCTCTGTGGCTGGTTACACTCATGTAACTTAGAACTGGATAAATCAAGGCTGTCACAATTCAATGCTAGCACGCGCCAAGCTGGAGACAAAACCCTGGCAACTCTCACAAATGGTGCAATTCGCCTTGCAATGAATCAGAAGGCTGTTTTCAAAACGCTGAACATGCTCAAGCCCGCAACAGCCTTGGATCGTGCACGGCTTAGCGCGCAACTGTACTCCGCTTTGCCTCGCGTTAGTAGCGTGAACTGCGGACAAGTTGCCTTCAATCGATAGAATTAAGCTGGTTTGATTTAATGCAACAACCCGAGTGCAGCCGACGCAATGCTGCGATGATGCTTCCGTTGGCACAACATAGGCGATAGCTGCACAGCCAGGCTGTTGCACTCCTTGAGAACCAATCAATATCTAAGCACACATTGGCACACAGGCCAGTAATCTTGAAAGACACAACCTAGCTGCCAACTGCTGGTGCTGCTGCAGGACCATGACAGGCCCAGGTGGCCCTAGTGAGACCCCAATAGATCCAGAGACTTCATGTATTGCATGTGGGAACAGGATAGCCCAGACACCATGCTGATATGCGAAGGCTGCCAGCAGGGGTTCCACTTGGAATGCTTTGGGCTGGCCACCATTCCAGAAGAGGATCAATGGGTTTGTGCAGGCTGCCAACAGTTGCAAGCACTGACCGTAGGCCAGCACATTGTACTAGGGATGGCCCAGACACTTTATCAGGAGGGTCCTGACCTCACTTGAGCCAGGGCCTGTTTCAAGCAACCAACCAGTCCTTGAGCAGTATCCAGCCAGGTATGTGATGGAAGGCTGACTTGCTGGTCGAGGACTGCCCGGTCCCAAACAGCTTAGCCTTTTACAGCTCCAGTAGCTTCAGACGCCTGCAGCGGGTCCCGATGGACACCCTTCAAGTAGCAAGCCAACTCTATAAGCAGACCAGCTCACAGCTAAGTTCCGTAGTCCTTGCCAGCAGCCGCTGGGGCATGTTAACAAACGTTTGGGGGCCCAGCAGCAGCGACAGGTAGAGCCACAGAGGCGTGGGTTGCAGAGCCTGGTGCCGTGCAGCAAGCACTTGCAGCCCTCAAGCAGCCCCCTAAACAATCGTACCTGTTGACAAACAGCAAACAGAAACTAGGCAGCAGGGTTAGGGCATGCTTCAGCACAGATAGCCCAGGGCAACTGCAACAGTGCACCTTGCAATCACAGTCACAGGAACAGCAACAGCAGCAGCAAACCAACAGCCTTGCTAGAGGTTCGATGACTGAGCAGGGGAATGCGGGAAAAGCCACGGCCGCAGCACCTGTAGCCAAGGGTGCTGCAGGAATCCTGGCTGTCCACACTGATGATAGGCAGGGTGAAGAAGTGTACCCAACAAAGGCACCTGGAGCAGCACAACAGCCACCAAACCAGATGTTCCCCACAACAGGGCCAGTTGCACAAGTGTACCAGCCCCCCTACCAGCCATTGCCCACAACAGTACCAACTGCGCAAGCATACCGTCCACTCAACCATATGTTGCCCACAACAGGACCAATTGCACAAGCATATCCACCACCCAACCAGCTACTGCCCACAGCTGGGCAAACTGCACAAGCATACCCACTGCCCAACCAGCTGTTGCCCACAGCTGGACCACCTGCATACCCATATCACCCCTGGCATTTCAGACCACCCTCTGAAGGATACCCAGTTCCCCATCAGCCGGGCCCAGCTTACCCACACTGGCAGTATGGCTACGGTTTTCAGCACAGCAGCAGCTATCCCCCTCACCCCTACCCACCTTACTTCATGCCACCCATGCCCATCTACCCTTGGGGTTGGCCACCGCCACCACCACTTGGAAATGGCAGCAGCAGTGCAACAGGTCCAGGTGGGATGTCAGGCTGGCCTGAATTCAGCCAGCGGCAACGGATGGCAACACAGGCTGCTGCTGTTGCTGCTGGGCCCGCACTGCAGCAGCCTGCGCCAAGAAAAGTCAGGCAGAGCAGCAAGAAGCCAAGGCGGCATGTGGTGGATTCCACCTCTTCCGAAGAGGCAGAGCAGGTATCAGATGCCTACTCAAGCGATGAGGACTGGCTGGCTCAGCAACCAAACCCAGCCAGCAAGACAAGGTTGCAAGTGCAGCGGGTGGTCTACAAGCTAGGCAAGCAAGAAGACATCAAAGCTCTGGCTGATAGCCCTTGATACTTTGTGCAGCTAAAAGTGGTGCCTGCCACCTGGTGCTGTGATATTCCGCAGTGACACCTACCTCCATCCACCAGGAGTGTATAGATGACCATTAGACCAAGTCCCTTCATGCCATTGCACAGGTGCTTCCAACACCACGAGTCAGGGGCTCAAGGATGCGGGTTAACCCCACTGTGGTCAAGCAGCATGCCCGCAAAGTCTGCGCTTCTGGGGTGCCGCTGTGGCGCCACATCGTGACTGTTGGCGTTGCGGCAGCAGGGCAGGGGGGCAGCAGCTGCAGCACCAGAGTCAGCTTGACACCCTCACAGGTCAAGCTGGGTCTGGCAGAGTTTGCTGCCAAGGATCCCGCCTTCAAGGCATACCTAGAGCTGCCAGAGAACAAAAACCTCCCACGGCACATCCAGACCTTGCTGCTGCTGCTGACACCCACTGATGACTCTCTCACCATAGAGGCTGACATCGTGACCAGCAGGTGTGCTATTGCCTGCTCGACACAGATCCGGCCAGCTGGCCGAGCAACTCCCTGCACTGCTAGTCTTGCCTGGACTGCGGTACCTTCAGGCCAAACTAATGCTAGATCCACCTACTACTCACCCAGCATCTCTCATGGCCTTTGGCGCAGGGCCCTTGGGATTGTCATGCAGGGCAAGTGATCCACCTCAAAAACATGCTGTCAGCGGCCCGCTCAGCTTTCAGGTTGCTGTTTGGCAGATGCCTGCTCCCAGGTGAGACTCCTGCAGCAGCAGGACCATGCAAAGCACTCATGTCAATGAAACAGGCATGAGATACAAGCGGCTGTTGGCCACCCCTCACACCTCCCTATGCATTCATTTCAGTGTTGCTGCTGAATGCCTACTGTGCACACACAAAGCTCACAGCTCAAATTGTCTGGCGGCCTGTTGCAGGGGTCGAGTGCCCACCTACCATCGTGAGGGTCAACAGTGAGACACTTCGCTTACACCTGCAGTCCCCGCTGCCAGACGGCGCTGTGTCAGAGTTTGGCCGTGCCCTGCAGACCAGAGGCAGCCTGGCAAGAGAGCCACAGGCGGTGATCAGGACATTTGAGGCACTGCAGTTGCACCTCCCGTGGGCCTGGAAGCAGCTGCTCTCCGGGCTGCCAGATCTGAGAAAGTGGTGAGCACCTGTGGGCAGCAAGCACTGCCCGTCAGCCCACAGGGCCTGCACCCATGACACGTTTGCTGCTGGCAGTGTGGTGACTGCAACAAGTTGCCCACTGCTGCATATGACCGGGTTCAGTTGAGTGTATCGACTAGGTTGAATATTGGGTTTCTGACCCCGATACTCAAGAAATAGCTAACAAATCCGGTCTAAAAGCCACTTTGAGTATTGATTAGATGATGTAGGTAAGAGCATATATAGGAGGGAGCGTCTTTGCCAAAAAAAATTGTTGTGGCCGCCCACAGGGGGCTGAAAGGGGGGGATTCAGCAACTCAATTACTCAAAGTGGTGGTGCCCTCAGTGTTGGCCCTGACCCCCCCCCCCCCCACACACACACACAGGCGGCCCTGTTGATTTCTGAAGCGGCTGAGCCGACCCCGGAACCTGTTTGGAGTCAGTGATTGCACAAGGCAGGCATACCCCAGCTGCCGCATCCCCTTAAGTGGCTTTTACAAGGCCAGCCCTGCCTAAGCGTGATGTGAGGTGCAGCTGAGCCCTGCCGCAAGACACAGCGACACCCAGCTGTTATTCCCCTAACCCTCTGCTGCTGCACCTGCTGCTGTTGCCCAGGGGCCCACCCGACTTCATCCCCTCCCGAGCCCTTGACCAGATCAATCGGTGGACAATGGTGATCCAAGCATGGCTGTTCAGGGGCCTAGTGGACCTGGGCAGGCCCTCAGACATCTCCCTCTATCATCTGGGCAGCTTCCAGTTGGTCCTGCCTGATGGCAAGGCAACTCCCCTAGCAGCAGTGGTCTTGAAAAGCCTGCAGCAGGATAGACACAGCAGCAGCATGGATGAGGTGCTGGAAGCCTTCAGAGCAGCAGGAGAAGTGCTGGAGATCCATGCACCCAAAAGCAAGCAGTCTGAGGCCAAGAGGCGGAAGAACGGGGGCCACAGCATTGACTGGGTGGACCTGCGCAAGCCCCTGCTGGACCCAGCGCTGGCTGTGCTCTGCCCCACCAGGACAGTGGCCTTCTGCATGGCGGCCAGTTGGTGGGCTCGTGGAGCTGTCAGTGCAAGGCTGCTGGGCGTCATGAGGAGCAGCAGCAGGGCCAGGGCAGCTCCGAAGCGCCACCAGCAACCAGACTACCAGGCGGCCCTAGCAGCAGGTGCAGCCAAGGTGCCGACAGCAGGTGACATGCACAGCTACATCCCAGCCTTATACCTGCTGCAGGCAGTGCAGCAAGGCACCAGCAGCACAAGTGACACAGAGGAGAGCTCAGCAGATGAGGGTTCTGGCAGTGATGGGGAGGTTGAGGAGGCTCCCACCTGCACCAGCACGGCAACACCAGCCACACAGCCTCGGTTCTGGTTATCATATGCAAGGCCAAGAAAGGGCAGTAATGCCAAAGAGCTGCTGAAGCTGCGGCGCCTGAGCGGCTACGGCCAGCGCCACTCTCTGCAAGTGAGACAACAGGTTGCTGCAAGCTGGTGGAGACCTACAGCAGCTCTGATTGAGTGTGCATGTGCAGCAGACCTTGGTGCATGCATGCGGTGTTTGTGCAGCCTGCCACATGACTGCAATGCCAAGCAGCTGTGCGCTATTCCCTGCAGAAGGACGCCCTGCAGTGTGGCATACCGCTGCAGCTATCTGCCAAGCTGGCTGCACACACAGTAGAGGAGGCCCAGCGCTACTCTGCCAACGCCAAGTACGAGCTCAGTGACACCACGACAAGCCCGCTCAAACTGGTGGGTAGCATCTGCTTATCAGAAAGCTCACCTGGCAATCCTGAATGCCGCCATATGTGTGAACACTGCGCTGCTGTCTGCATACCGTGTGGGCAGCACACATGCTGTGCTGGTGGCTGCAGCAGTCTCCTTGATGTGCTTGGCAACTGCTAACTGGACCTCAATAAACTGCCACAAACTGCTGCTGACCCGCAGGCAAGCCCTGAGTGGACCCAGAGGGACCCACTGCCCCTTGTGCTGAGTCCCCAAAGCACCATAGATGGCATCCCAGTGGACCTGTTCAGCAGCAGAGCATCAAACCAGGCAGTGGCACCAACAGCAGCAGACAGCAGGCTCACAGCAATTCTCAGCAGCACCAGCATGCAGCACAGCATCACCCAAGTGACCACATTCCTCAATACCTTTGCCAACCTGCCAAACCTCAATGCACTGCTACATGGCCCAGTGCTGGGCCAGGACTGCCAGCTCAACAGATGAGGTGCTGCCAGTGCAGCAGCTACGGCAGCTCCCAGGGGTGATGCACCTGAGGTCTGCAGACAGGAATGTCGAGGACTTTCTCACCAGGCTGCCAAAGATCTCAGCAGCTGGGATTGCTGCCCCTGCTGCCCACCGGCTGGTACGGCCCGAGCTGCATGACACTTACCTGAGCCTTGCTGCTGGTGTGGAAGGGTGGTGCTATATATGCATGCATGCTTGGCGTGAAAACAATACCATGGTGCACCAGTGCAAGATTACCCCTTGCTTGTTCCGTCTGTTGCAACCTGCCTACTACTCCCCATGGAGACCGAGGGCAAGGGACTGCACCCAGGCCCCAGTCACCAAGCATGCACGGCACCCTTCCCTTTGTGGTGGGTCCCAGGCACAAGGCCTGCTTGTACTCCTGCAGCAGCAGCAGGAGCAGCATTCACAACCTGCTCCCATGGAGCAGTTGCCTGTTGCAACCTGCCTATTGCTGCTCATGGGGACTGGAATGGCCAGCATGCATTGCATGATGGATTATGCCATCTCCCTGCATGCCAACCAGCAAGGCAAGGCAGTGGTGCAGAACAACAGGTCTTGTTGAGAAAGTTGCTGGCATCAGCATAGCACAAAAACATCATGCTCGCTGTTGGGTTGGGCTGGGCAGCACGGCAAATACCCACCACCTGGTGGGTATTGCGGTGGTTGGGCTGGAGGGTCCAGGGAGCCCAAGACGCTCTGCGCGAGACCGTTGTAGCATGTTGTGCCGACTTGCAACTGCAGCAGCACCCTCTTCCAGCCGTCGCTGCGCTGCTCAGTATGCTTCTGGCGCCAATGTGAAACACGCCCGGCCATCGGTGTCGGGTGCTTGCCACAAGTTGACTGAACGTACCTGTATGCAAGGGCTTCGAATGTCTGCAGCGGGATCAAGGCAAGTTCAGCACGGCGCTACAACGCTGGTTGACGTGCCTGTCATGTAGATTAGCATGGAACCGTCATGCACTGCTGCAATCCGGTGCCCATCTGGGTAAACCTATGCGATCCCTACGTACAGGAGCGAATTTCCCTTCACCCTTAGGGCTCACACAACCCGGAAAGCCCGTATGTGATTGAAACTGGTGCCTAGACCTTTTCTTCTACACTATCGCGTTGCTCTCTGACTTCTTGCCAATACAGGCTGCAGGGTTGGCAGAGGCTGCAGTGTTTTCAACCTCAGACGAGGCAGACCAGCAGGCAGTAATTACTGGGTTGAAGTATTATCACTTTCAACGTAAGGGTTGAAGTATTATCACTTTCAACGTAAGGTAAGGCAAGGTGCGTTAGCCTGCCTTGCACAGACAGCTTTGGGCCTTTGTAATCTGGGCATCGATGCATGGGTTGTCTGGGTTCCTTAGGAAATCGTCGCAAGTACGCAGGGAACAGACTCTTTGTGAGCATGTTATGTGCAAGCTTCTGCCATCAGTGATGCAGTGTAGCGGAACGGCCGGCCCTTGATTGTGCAGCGTAGACGGTGCAACGAGGGCCCTACAGCAGCGTTGGAGTGTCTTACTTGTTGCAATGCTTGTTGCGGAGTCCTCTCGTCGATCCCAAGTCGTGTTGCTTGTTTGGTCTGTCTCTTATGTAGGCCCTTCATCCGCATAAAACTCGATGTCAATCAAGGCGAGCTAGGTGGTGCGTAATGTAATTGACATTAGTATTTCAGTCAACTGCAGGTTGAACTTGGGGTACCTGCGGCAGTATTGCACCCTCTTTGGGCCAGACAGTGCCAGACAGTTGGCAGAGTGCTCCAGCAAGGGTTTGCCGCTGCTGATTTTGACCGAGTTCTTTAAATGCTGTTCTAGGCGTCAGCACCATCTCGGACACAGTGCTGTCCATCCTCTGTGCAGATGCCTGAATTAACCGTGACGGTGCAGCCATCAGGGCACCAGAAGCTGTTCGCTGTACCAGAGGGAGGAGCTCCTTGTGATGTGGTAGCTGCACAACTGAAGGAGGAGTTTGGCTCTGGCAGCTTGCATGTTGCAGGCATGAACATAGCGTTGCTGCCGCTGACAAATGTGCGCCTTCATGCTGGCACTTATGACTATAGAACATTTGCAGGTAGGGCCATGATCTGCGCAGGACCTTGCAGCAAGCCAGCGTGTGCACAGATGCATGAGATTTCAGCTTCATGATGCATCACGAATTTTGCCTCAAGTCGCTGCTGAGCCGGACTCTATTGTTGTCTGTTTGCATCACCGCTGAAGGAGCAGCAGGAGCAGGAGCGGCAGGAGCAGCAGGTGTGTCAAGGTTTTCCAGCCACGAATTATAAGCAGCAGTGTGGGTCTCTGTGTACAGCACGCACTATACCATGTGGTCTATCACACAGCATATGTTCTCCACAAGCAGCCAAGCAGGCTTCTTAGTGCATCACAGCATGACTGCTCAACTGGCGGTGCAGCAGGGGTCTTTCAAGGATCAATCAGCAGTTCTGCAGGGCAGGTGCATGATCCATGTGCTTGTTTATCTTTGTTGCTATGCACCCTGCAGGTTTGCTTTGAGATTTGTCAGCACGATCCTTGAGGCATCAAACTTGATGTCCAGTTGGCTCCCAGTGACGCTATCGTATAGATTCACTTGTGCAAGCGTGTGTATGCATGGGATACAAAACAAGTGGAAGCAAATGCACTGCCATGAATCACCAGGTGGCCTTTTGTCGTACTGTTTGTGAATTTCCAGGTGATCCTATTGCCAGGGATTTTGAGCTGGTTTATCATTTGGTATTGCACCAGTTTGAGCTCTTGCGCAAGGCTTGGCGAGAATGGCCTGCCCATTTCAAGTGCAAAGCATCTTGATTGGTGCGTGCCTAAACCCATGCTGGTCTACTGCATGCCCCCCTTGGTGTTTGTTGCTATTACAGTTACGTTTTGTGCGCACAACCAAAATCTTTCTGTAGCTTTAGCACGCCCCTGAGTGGCGCGCCACAAGTGAAGTCAATAACTCATTGTTTGTACCTGTTGAGTCCTGTGGCACCATCACATACATAGAGCTCAGGACAGCTAGTCATGCTCCGCGCAATCTGGCATTGCTAACGTCTTGGACTTCTTTCTTCACAGTTACCTGCTGTGGAGAGATGTATGTGCTGCGCTCGTACTTTGAACATGCATGCTGCTAATGTGCTGCCGTGTGCCCCGCAGGTGCTCGTCTATGGGCATTTCTACGACAACATTGGAAAGGACTATTCCTGGGTTTCTGTGTGCTGGCGGTCACCGGCGGTCTGGTAGCTGCTGAGAAGCAGCCCACAGGGGCCATTCACATACAGGAGACCAGTATGTGGACGGGGTCGGGCATATGGTCCGTCATCAGTGCCCTCAAGGATGCCTATGACGAAAAGAACCCACTGCTCCTGCTTGCATGGATCCCAATGCTGGTTCTTTACGCTGTGAGCAAAGCTGGAAAGGCGCTGGAGGGTAAAGAAGGTGTGGTGGCAGTAGTAGCCGCTGTCCTCATGACATTTACTCTAGGGGGGGTGCTATATGTCGTGGATTGGGTTGCGCAGCATGTGCTGCAAGGAGTTGCTTTGGTTGCCAGATCCAATTGCCCATTGGATCCCAAGGGGTGACTCTGGTAACTACTGATGCACGCCTTGAGCAGCTGGAAATGGTCCTCCAGAAGTTTGTCATGGGTGGAACGGTGTAAAGTTCAGATTGTGACCGCATGGCAATGTCACGCCATATATCTTGGTGTGCTGTTGTGTTGATTGCAGTGTTGTTCAGTTAGGTTAATGTCTCAGGTGTTGTCACTTTGTTGTAGAGTTCAGTGCAGTACCTGTTCAAATGGTTGTGTGTTGGAGTTCAGTGGTGGTTGCTGAGCTGGCAACCACGAGTCAGGCGGGTACTTGGTCGCTGGTCGGCTATCCAGCACCAAGTTGGTTATTGTCACAACAGGGTGTGAAGCAGGACATGTGAACTTAGATTTGCCTAATCCCAATCTCGACCCAACTCAGCCTTCAGCCTCGTACACCTGAACTGACTACATAAGTAGAAAGTAGCTAGTAGTAGCTACAATCAACAATGTTTCTAAGTAGTAGTGTTGTTTTAGGACAGCTTGTTTGCACTGTCAGTTACTGCAAGCAGTACACTCAGTTAAACATGCTGCCACAGCAGGTACCAGCGGCTGAGCCACTGGGTCCGACATGCTGGGCCACCGACACTCGCTTGTGTGGCTTGTGACAGCAACGTGTGTTGTTATACACCTAACATGGCACTTGTGCTAGCGTTGGGTGAAGTATATGAGGTTACCTCCACCCTGCGGACTGCGTGCGGGCCCCACTGCGGTGCCGGGCCCCGCTGCCCGCGGGCGGATGCGGACAGCAGCGTGCACGCGTGGCATCGGTCCGAGGCGTGCTCACAACAACCAGAAGCCACAGTCACTGTCTGTGGCTGAGCGCGGAATGCCGTAGCAACGCTCTACTGGCTCCTGGGGTGTGACAAGCTGTTCGATGGTGACCACACTGACATTGCCAACCCGCACAAGCAAGCTCCTAAATCGTCAGCATTGCATTGATGGGACTTGCCATGATTTTTTCAGCTACCGCTGTCCGTGTGACTGTCACCCAACATTAGCCCCCGATGGTGGTGTTGGTTCAGGTTGGTAGCATCAGGCAAGATACCTTGTTAATGCATGATGCAGGCTCTGCTTGGCTACCAGGTGTCTGAAAGATTGTCTTGTTATGCATGAAGCACTGCAAAGACTGCATCTGACACTGAGGTGACCAGCCTCACTGGCAGTGCTTTTCAGGTACCTTGCAGCAGAGTTTGGCCCAGGGTCACCTTGGAGGTACGGTACCTCAATCTGTCTGTATGACCCGGTCTTCAAGATGACCCGGTCTCCGAGTTCACGATGATTGAAAGTATCATTGAGCCATTGCCTACAAGTAGTACTCAGTACTGAGTAATGTGACTTGGCACAGGCCATCAATCAATGTGCATTGGATGCCGCTTCCAAAGTGTGGAACACTGTTGTATACACCGCCCATCTGGCCAGTGCTCAACCGGTAGGCAACACCTTGTTCCGATTAATTTGAAAGCAGTGTGGAGCCGCTGAGTGATTGCTTGCTAAGAATGCCATCATGGCAATGCCGGGCACTTGACATCACAGGCTCTAAACAATCAAAGGCTTCAAGAGGAACTTGCCATGTTAATTGATAAATGATATCATGCCATAACATTGCCAGATCAGTGACCATAGCAAGGCAATGCAAGGCAATTCACTTGCACACATGGCATTGCCTATGACTGGCTGATAGGTACGTGAGATGTCATCTTACATCTCAATAATCTGCATACAGTGCAGGCTATCTGGGATGTGTCATTGTCAAAGGCTTGCACATGGCAATGGCAGCCTGGCAACTTTGCTGCTTGACAAGCCTTGAAGAGATTCTATCATCTATATTCGATACCATCATGGGATAAGACTCATTTCTGAAAAGCTGCTTTCAATCCCTTCTATATTTGCTAAGCTATGGTCAGTCTGTCTCTTCATCATGAGATAATAATGCTTCGGCTGCTGCTGCTGCTGCTGTGCCAGACCTCCTGAGTTTCTTATTATAGTATGCTGAAGGTTTCAAACCCCTGCTGTCTAGTGTTGCCACAGCCCTTTCCAGATTAATATTGCCAACTTCCTGACAAGCAGTTGCTGCCTCGTTATCAATAACCTTGATCAGCTTGTACAACTCTGAAAAGCGTTGTGCTGCACTGCGACCACCAGACTTCCAGTCATGGTTGTTGTCATTTTCCAGCTGTCTGCGTGTCCGGTTGTAGCCTGGCGGTGCGCTGTCATACCACTGCAAGAGCTGCAAGAAGCTGACCTTGGATTTCTGCGGCAGGGCTTGCTGCTGCACCCGGGACCTGGCCTCGGTAGTAGTGGCAGCCGGTGCTGACTGTGCTCCAGCTGCGCCTGCTGCTGTGTGCTGTCCAGCAACACCATTGACTGCCTGTCGAGGGCCTTCTGTATGTGCTTGGGGTTGCATTGGGGTTGCATTACCAGTGTGCCTTCTAGCACTTCGAGGGCAATCCTATTGCCGTTCAAATGGAGCTGGATATGCGTGAACAGCGTGACGGTCAAGCGCTAGCTAGACGCCGCCGAGCTTGCCTGGCATATTCGGGGCTCGATGAAGCTAAGGTTGACTGAATGTTAGAACATTGCTACCTTGCAACTCACGAAGCCAGACTTGAGGCACTCCTTGGCCCAAAGTCTGATATATAGCTGCCACAAGCAGGGCAGAAGCCGAATAGACACGGCCATTCCAAGAACCTAGAAAACCAACAACGAGTGCAACGCAAGCACTCTCGATAGACACATGGAAACATATATGCCATGCAAAAAAGACACGGCACTAATTGGTCAGCGACTCAAACGGGAGCATCAGCCATGCGCCCTGCAAGTGTTAAGAATAGGCGATTCGTGTGAGATTCCGCCAACGTTGCTATATCGTCCGACGGCCTGAGCCTTAGGTGGGTTGCCGCTATTTACATTTGGTGCCACACTGCCAATTTCCACGACTGGCTGCTCACCAGAAGCTCTCTGAACAGGTGGTGAGCGCCCTCAGGATGTTGGACTGGGTTTACCGTGGACAGCTTGCAGCGAAAGGTCTCATGCAACGCTGGCCAGCAGCAGCTTCAGACTGTATCATCAACCGTTCACTAGCACTTAACTATCAACTCAAACATCAGATACTTGGTTAACGTATGTTCGAGGGTTTTGTCTCGAGTCTAAATTGTGATAGCCGTCAGCACAGCCGCCCGGCTGCGGCCGACGAAGGTTTGAAAAACATTATACACCGAGAGTTTTGTTTCATACCTTACATGTGCGCCACCGGCACAGCGTACACGCCTTACTTGCAGGTATCGAGGCCAAGTGCACATGTTCGTGTACACCGACGGACGTCGCGCAGGGCACGTACTAGTAGCGTAGACTGTAACGCATCATGTGTGACGGTCACACATTGTTCAACGCCAGACAACTATCAAAGTGAGTTCAAAGAAGTGCCACAAAATTAGAACGCAAAAATGAGTTACTGCACACAAGTTAACTGCCTCTCTGACACGTGGCACCTACTGCTAGGCTATCTGTGTCGTCATACCGTGCAGCACCGTGCCTGCAGGTGAGAATTCTACCTCCAGGTTGAGTCTGGCAATGGAGATCCATCCAAGGCTTTTTAATGTGCCGTATCTGGCCGCTTTGACTGTGGGCCTGATTGCGACAACATGCTGTACAGCAGCACACAGCAGTCTGCTCAACGGTAGGCGACTGGGGCTGAGCAATGCTCAAGTCAGTGTTCACCTCTTTGAGTGGGGTTTCGAAGACGTTGCTCGAGAGTGTGCGCATCTGGGCAAGTGGGGCTATGCTGCGGTGCAGGTGACCTTCGCGTCTCCAAGTCCGATATTCCAAAACGCATTCTGTCGCCGTCATCATACCTCTCACACTCATCATCACAACTCTCACATATGTCCATCATACACTGCATCATCATCGTGGTACATAGAAGTTCTGTCACTTCGAGTAGAGCTCTACGATACTCGAGCTCGAGTATCATTCAACGGGCACTCCATACTCCTGGCGGCCTTTCATCGTATTGTGCATTCCGGTTTCACTACAAGCATCAGGCAATCCGGCAGTGTCGGTATTTACGATCTGCTCTGCTGCACCTCCACACTTGCCGGACAGGTGACGGTGGTTGCGAATCCGATTGCTAATGGCTCAGCAATCTAGCAGTCATGTATTGTTGTGCAAGCAGCGTACACCCTTGTCAGACGCTGCCAGCAAGTTTGCAGTTTGTGCCTAGCACCCACGGTCCAAGTGCGCTACTGCTGCTTCTGTTGCTGTACAGCTATCTCCTATCCAGGAAGACCCAGCGGATCTTCCCACCTGGTGGTCTCGCTATCAGCCCGTCTCCTACAAAATCAGCAGTAGATCAGGCACCGAGGCCGAGCTGGCTACCATGATCAAGGCCTGTGAGGCAGCCGGTGTTGATGTGATTGTTGACGTTGTCATCAATCACATGGCCGACCGCAGGCAAGGGTTTGGCCGCGCTGGAACCCGTATATTTTCCGAGTGCTCCTATGAGGGTGTCTACAACTGCAGCCACTTCCATCATGTAGACTGTACCAATGGTGAGTTGCCAAGCCTTGCTGTCACAGTAACAACTCAAGATTAGTCAGGACTGTCTGGGGCATGTACAGCTTGACAGTAGCACAGGCGGCTGCTAACCCGTAAAAGTGCTGAACGGTGGGCCAGAATTCACTGCAGACTAGCTCAGCAGTAGGCTCGTTGTGGAGTTTATGGTAGAAGAAAATGCACACCCCTTGAGGTGGTGAACAGCCACTGTAGTAGTACAGTACTGTATCTGCAGCTGCTATGGACGCTCACAATGAACGACATGTGTGCCAAGCACTCCAGTCTGGATTATGTCAGTTGTGTAATGTTGCCCAGCAGTGCTGGTATAGTGTATGGTTAGATGTGCCAACTCAGCCCATGATGAGATGCCAGCATGTGCAGCAGTGCATCAAGTCAATGCTGCAACCCCTTGAACGTGTGCTGGGTAGCAGCACTGGCACGCTTGCTTTGCAGGACAGCGTCCAAGCGCCTGAATACACAGGTATCACTGAGCGGCTGCTGTTCACTTAACAACTATGCTGTTCCACTCTTCTAATAGGAGACTGTGGCAACTGTGAGCAATGCAGCAACTGTGATGTCCTCGACTGTGTTGCCCCGGATGACCCATCCCACATGTTCAACTGCAATCTTGGAGGCCCTGGCGGCCTACCTGATCTGGATACCGCCCACCCTTGGGTTCAGCAACGCATTGCCAACTTCTTGAACCACCTTGTGGACCTTGGCGTGGCCGGTGTGCGGGTGGATGCTGCTAAGCACATCGACCCGCTGGAGCTCCAGCAGATCCTCAGTAAGGTGAGGGGGTATCTGTATTGAGGTTGGACCTGGCCTTTGACTGTTGCTCTGTTCCACAGCATTAGTACCGGGCAGGCTTGACCCTCAGATTATGTTCACACCATCAGGAACTGTTTAACAGCACGGACACATCTGCTGGTAAGATGGCGGCCAACAGCGTTAGCGCCCTGCCCTCCAGGCAACTGGGGCAGCCTGTCTGACGTTGCAGATGAATAAGCTTAGTTTTCACTCGAAGGTTTGGGGCCCAGTGAGGATATGATCTTTTCGCTGCTGTAAGCTGAGCTGCGTGGGCAGTGAAGCAGGAAGTCCTGATGTCCAAAACACTGTCACAGCGGGAACCGTTGCCGACTTGGCATTAGTCGCCTACAACTTGGCGACGAATCAATTGTCAATAACAGTCACACTGAGTCTCAAGCGCCTGCTCTGCATGCTGTGTGCACAGGTCAAGCCACCTGGATTGTATGTCATGCAAGAGACCATGTTCTTTCCCTACAACTGCCAGTGCACCCCGAAGGACAGCTACTACAGGTGTGACTGCTGCGTTTTGGCTGCTGGGCTGAGCTCCTCCGACTGACACTGTGAAGAAACTACACATATGTACTTATATTCAGCATGCAATGAAAGCTCAGCTGGGTTGCTGGGCAGACGTACTTGGTCACAGTGTAGCTATAGCCTGTAGGTTATCTCAGGTAGTAGCCAGCTAGCTCACCTATAGCCTAGCCTTGGCCCAGCTGCAGGCTCAGCCTGGCAGGTCAGGTGTCGCCGTGACACTGTCAACAGTCTGCTGAAATATAGGCTCAGGCCAATGCATTACATCATGTGTGGCAGCCAGCAGCACTTTGCAGCGTTTCAGACGTCAAGTTGAACATGTTGCAACTGCACATGGTATGCCAGTTTGCATGTCACCGTGTGCTGTATTGTACATATAATAGACAGTGGGTGGTCTGACGTCGTGCAAACCCTCAGGCCATGGCCATGCTGCTTTGTGTGAGCCACTGGCTGCAACAGCAGGTCAGCTGGCAGTGTATAGAAATAACAGCATGTGCTTATACAAGAAAATGGAAAAAGATATATATTTTTTGCAAGTTTGACTGATAATGTTCTGTTGTTCAAGCACTCAGTGGGTGCTGTGGCTGTCAGCGTCAACAGTGTACACTGCTTAATTCCTTCATGTGGAGAAGCATCATTGGAAGTCAAGCGGTGTCTGATATGTTGATTTGAATTTGAACAAAAATGTTTTTTTTGCTTGCAGGAATGGCAGGCTGTGGGAGTTTCATTCTCCAGAGCTCTACAATAAAATTTTCAGTAAACCTTCCAACATGCAACTGATCACAGAGATGGGCAACAACACCAACACGAACTCCGCCTGTGGCGGTTGGGCCAAGAGCGATAAAGCCGTCGTGTTTGTGGCCAACCATGATGGCCTTCTTCACTCTGAGTACAGCAATCAGACCATCACAATGTTGAATGAGACGGAGTACAGACTGGCACTGATTTTGATGCTGGCTCATCCGTAAGTTGCTGTGTCACTATTTCCCAGGCAACAGTGCTGTTTACAAGTGCAGCTGCTTCAGGGAGTCAGCTCTCAGCATCTGATGATCATCTCTGCTTGCTCACTGAGCAGCTTCAACTTCACGTCAGGCTGTGTGCACTGACGCACTGGATGATATGTGATCAGTACGCAACCATCTGTGTGAGACCGGCACTAATCAACTCATAAGCTACTTACCAAACCTGCTAGCCCAGTGGCCACCTGCAGTGAGTACTTTTTGCCAGCCGACATGTTGGCAGTGTCTTTCACACATCACAGTCTGCATCTGCTCCATTGTGATTATCCCTTATGCAGGTATGGTCACCCAAACATTCTGAGCTCCGTCAACTTTGACCCCAAAGACCCAAAGGAGGTCATTGATCTTGCACCCACGCAGTCTGTTTTCCCTGATGGCTGTGGCCACTGGAGGGACCACAAGTCTAAGCCCTACACCTGTGAGCATAGGTGGCCAGAGGTAAGAACCACATCACGTTGAACAGCTAGACGTACAGCGATATTGCCTGGTGACTTGACTGCAGATGTCATCGCTATGAGGGGAGTCTGTTGGCTCCTATGAGGTGCTACTCAGGAGCAAACCTTGCAATAGTTGCATAGAATGGCATGGCAAGAACTCTGGCAGAACATTTTTGCAGTGCGCTGGCTTACATTCAGAGCTTCGAAGTTCTGTGTGCAAGCCAGCGCGCTGCAACAATGTTTGGCCACATGTATGCTCGGCGGAGGTTTTAGTGTTGCTGTGCACCGGGTGGTCTGAGAGCCAATTATCTGCCAGTCAATGTAGCTTGCTGTCAATACATTGTGGCTGCTACCCTGTTCCAACAGCCAACTGCCAAACTGCATTTGCCCCATGTGGCTGCTGGGGTCCTGCAGCGACAAGCAGTTTATCCGCTGATGTGACCGTGATTGGCAGCCAAAACTGTATGGCAACATGCTGCCATGCCTCATATGTATATTATACCCTTGCCAACTTCAACTTCCGTATGCTGAGTAGAGAAAGCAGAATGTGCCTGGGATTCTGCTGCCAGCACTCAGTAGCGTCTGGCGAGTCTCTGCGAGCTCAGCATCCTCAGTGCACCATCAGCTACATCGGAGCCACAGTGCCACCAGATGCTGGGTCCTAGTGAAAGGAGAGTGTGGGGGCCACCAACCTAGAGCACCCTGGCTACTACTAGTAGAAACAGGCTGTTGAACAGTGTTTGTATGTGGCTGCCTGCAGGTGCGCAACATGGTGGCCTGGAGACATGTGGCAGGCCTCTCGTCCATGCTGCTCCTTGACGTCTACAACCACAACACCACTCTGGTCATGACACGTGGCTTCTCCAATGCCCAGGGCTCTCCAAAAGGCAGGGCCTTTGTAGCCATTAACTCAGGACCAGCGCCTTTTGCCCAGGCTGTTCAGACCATGATGCCGTCCGGAAGCTACTGCAACATTGTTGCTCAGGGGTCTGGCGCTGCCAATTGCTATCCCTGCAAGCCTACATGTCCCTACACAATAGTGGTGGATGGCACGGGACATGCTGATATCACGTTGGCAGGATACCAAGCATTGGCTTTCCATATCAACTCAGTGTTGGCCTGGCCCCCTTACCCTTTCAAGCACGCTGCAGTATTCCGGGGCTAGCCTTTCAGGGCTGTTATACAACCGAGATGTAGACGATCATCTAGAACATGCCGTTGCTTGTTTATTAGCATCCAGGACCCTATTTTAGAGTGTATGTTTGCTCAATCAACAGTGTTTATGCTGATATATCCTTGCCTGGGGTACAAGAGTACTAGTGGCTGAAGCTGAACCTCAATAGCCACTGGTACAAGGTCCTGCACCATCCTTTTTTCTACCATGCACACTGTGCTCCACAGGCACTCTGCAAGTCAATTGCTGGTCATGTTCAGCAGTGCTTGCTGCAGCATGGAATGCAATTTCAGGGGCAATCCTTCCTGCTTGCACTGCATCTGGCTGGTCAACTGGATGGCCCAGGCCAAGCGCACCTACCCCGTTGGGCCTCCAATCAGTCAGCTGCTAGCCGGGCTAGTTGAAATCAATCCAGCATTGTGTGAAACTGGAACAGCACTGCATGTGTTGAGCATTCTTCTAATAATGGATTGGGCATGAAATAACACTGCGTAGGTTGAGCATTTGTTGATAATTGATTAGGCATGTAATAACTCTGCATATGTCGAGCGTAAGTCAATGATTGTTTAGGCATGCAATAACACTGCATAGGTAGGGCAGTTGTCAATGATGGATTGGACCCCAATTATTTCAAGATTAAACAAGACTGCATATGTTGAGCATTTGTTAATGATGGATTGGGCATGAAATAACACTGCATAGGTTGAGACTTTGTCAATGATAAAATTGAGCATGCAGGTTGTATAGGCTTGGCTCAGCATCTTCACAGAAGTTCTGAAAAGGTATCAGGATAAAGATGGCGTTAATGTCAGTGTCAACTCTCATGCACTGCAAATGCATCATATGATAACTGCAGTACTCCAGTTTATCAATGCAGCTATTGGCAATAAGGCCTCAATTACGTTCTGGGGGAGATAGGCAGGCAAGGGCATACAGAGTTTGTGGAGTACACACAGTATAGGCTGATAAGTTGTTACACACAGTAGTTGTAGATGAATAACTTGCAATGAAGACATCTGCTGCATTGCGGGTGCTTGAAAGAAGTGTTGTGCACATTGAGTTGGATTTGGAATGTGATAGGCTGCTGCATCATGATGGTTGATTCATCTCTTCTGGACGCGTGTCATCAGGTACGGATGAAAATGTGTGTGATTGTTGCAACCAGAGCAGTAGCATATGATATGCCGCAGCAGCCACAGTGCATGCTACCAGTTTGCAGCCACACATGGCATATGGCAGATAGCTACCGCTGACGTCACCGCAGCGCCATGTGGCATGCCATGCGTAGAGTAGATGCAACAGCCTCTGCACTGCACAAGTGTGCCTGCCTGTGGCACAAAATTCAGAAAGGCCAAGTGTTGGGAATGCAGCAGCATAGCCAGGAATCAGGGTATTTTCAGAGATGAAAGGCATTGGCAGCACATACTGTCTGTGCTGGCAATGTATGCCTGCTACTGCGGTGACGTGTTCAGGGTGCATCAGCATGCAGCATACACTTTGCTTCATTCAGCACACAACCTTACAGTTTTTCTGCAAGTTGCTCTATATGGTTATAGAGTCGAACAAATGCTACAGAGCCCGGTTGCTGCTTTTGCTCTAAGTTGCCCAGATGGTCTGATTTATAGGCTGTGCACTACTGCTGAGTGGCTCAACAGATTAGCCTGAGCCTAAGTCATTTGACTAGACATGACTGCATGCCATGATGACATCATATTGGCTGATGTGAGGCTCAGATGTCCTGGATTTGCTCTCTGCCCCTTGAGAACTACAGAGGTTGTTTGTGTTGCATCACTGCCAGCATAATGTTATTGTGATGTCTGATGTGGCTTTGATATTTGAGCAATGCCATAGGGACTCTCACTTCAAAGGCTGCTGCTGTGTCATGTGCACAATAGCACTGTTCTTGAGCCCACCTCTGGTCTGCACTTCAAACACCCACTCAGGATAGTATACACTGCTGGTCGTTACTTGATGCTAGTGGGTCCTCATGATTGAGTCACAGCTGTGAGCATACTGATACAACCTTGTTTTGATCAGATTGGATGGCAAACTTTCTGTCAAATCCATGATCAGATCTGTATCTACTGGCTAATTTCACTGACTGAATCATGATTTTTCAGATTGAATGACCCCAAACAAACCTGGTGTTCACCAGGAGATGCCCTGGGGTGCCCTGTGGACGTCATGCCCCTGTGGTGAAGCAAGGGACGCAGGGCAGCAGGCATGTATTGAGGACGCCTACGTTTCAGGACCGTCCTGTGTGCCACACTGATCAGTGTACTTATGAGTAATACTACACCATAGTATGGTGGACTGTAAGTCACAGGCAAATTTCCAATATGCATGTGCCATATGGGCCTGTCAAGACTTGATAATTGCTCACGACGTCGACCAATATTGTGGGTGCATCATGCATGATGCACCTGTTGCATGCCCCTCTAGTACCCATGGCAATGGGCACTAGAACAGCAGTCAAAGCTCGTGACCACTGTGTACACAGCAACAGCTACACAGCAAAATAAAAAGACCTACACATGAACCAGGCCATCACCAAGAAGGCAACGAACAGTAGGGCACCACGTGCAAGGGTGCGTAGGAAGGAAGGAAGGAAGGTACCCTTTCCGGCCGCAAGGCCCTTGGGATCATGTACTTGGTGGCTCAGCTACACTGGCACACCAGGATTAGACCACCCTCAGGGGAGAAGGTGCCTTCAAGGCACACCAATCCACTCAGTGGGGGTGCTCAAGTGACTCAAACACAAGACACATCAGCCGCTGACAGTGTCAGAGGCCATACAAAAGAATGAACAGCATATGGTGAACTTTATAAATGACAGTGCCTTATGCAACATGTATGATACCATCGCATTCAAGAATACCACCCTTTGGCAACTTTGAAATTGAACTGCATACACACATGGCAACCAACGACTGTGGCACGGCAGCACATAACACTGCCGTACCGTACACCCACCATAATATTGTACTTTTGACAAGGGTCATGCATGAGTCATAAATTTTGTATGAAAGTTAGTACTTTCATACAACAAGTTGTTGTATGAAAGTACTAACTTTTATACAACAAATCATTGCCACCCATTGGCTGCATTTACATCGTCATCAAAAGAGACATGGAAGCCTGTCATGCAGCCTGGAGCACCTTCATCCTCAGCACCACAACAATCCCAGAACCTGCGGGCAAAAAGAGCAGGCAACACACAACTGGTGTGAAATGCCAGCAGCTGATGGTACTGTTGTGGAGCATGTTGTAGTAGAGGCACAGATATGCAGCATTGATGACAAAATATTTCGTTATCATAATATTATCAAGACTTTATCATTTGGATGATGCACTGACTTGCTTTGCAGTGCCACCGGCAATAATTCCTGTGCCTTCTTGGGCTGTGCAGCTGATTCTAATCATGATGCTCAGGGCTGCCAATCCTCACTCATGTGTTGTGAAGAAAGTGGCTGGCAGTCTGTGTGTTGTCAGCTGCAGCCTGCTCAGCTACAGTGTACACATGGAACATGCAGGATGTTGGGAGCTGTGACAGGCTCTCTCATAAGTTGAGCTGCAGGAAACTTCTACCTTTAAGATTATGCCGCTGTGCTGGACACAATCAAACTAGTAGCTATAGCTGAAGCTGTCCATGGCTTTCACAAGGTGATCAGCACAACATTGAGTGTGTGGACATACAGGTAGATTGTACGCTGGTCTCCTTTTCTTGCAGCTTCAGCAGTCAGTGTATGCCTTCAGGCCTGTGCTGCATCTGCGGCTGTAGCTGATGGAAACCAGCCGAGCGACACCCCCACAGTGGCCATCACAATTTGCGCCAACAAGGGCGCACCATGCCGCAAGATGCCCGCATCAACACAGGCACAGTGCCCGCAAATTCTCTGGTAGATTAGAGGCCGACTCCCCCTTGAGCTTCACATCTTCAACAGGAAGCTGCTGCTGTTGCTGCTACTGTTGTTGCTGCTACTGCTGTTGCTGCTGCTGTGCTGCAAAGCATGTCCATAGCATTAAACCCTTCTGATGAATGCTCCTGGGTTATGCTCTACTTGATAAGTATTTCCAGGATAGCTGATCTAACAGCAACCACTAAGATAGAGTGGCCCGAGCAACAGTAGCAGTATAATCGACCCCATCTCCTCACCTCAACAGACCTTTCCTGCCCACAACTCTCTCTAGCTGATCCTCAGGTGCATCACTGGCACGCACAAAGCCAACTGCCTGCAATCAGATGGCATTACAGTAAGCTATCAGAGCAAAATCCCCCGTCTGCTTCAGTAATGTGAATACAGTGAGATTAGTACTCAAGAGACGATGAATACAGTCAGAATTGACCTGCAGCTTGGAGGGGGAAAAAATAGGGGAACTGCCGTTCAGTTGGGACACAGGATCATTATCCCCTGAAGTGCGTTGGGCGCAAAAGAAACAGAACAAACCCAATACCGAATATCTCCGAGCTCCAAAGCGCTGCTGGTACCTTTGCAACCTCTCCGCCAGAGTAGAACGCTGGATGATAGCTGCATGACATGCTGCTGTTGTCCTGCGCACTGAACTGCTGCTTGCAGCGCTTGCAGGTCATCAGGGCTGCTGCAGGTTTTCCATTTGCTGCAGCAAAAGCCTGAACTGCTGTCAGCTGTCTCAGTGGACACCTTGCTGCCAACAGGTAACAGTTCGATCGGTGTTGGTGTACTAGCTGTGAGGGCCAGAGTGAGGGCCGCTGCTGCGTCATCATGTGGCTTATTCGCCCTGTAGAGTTTGTCATAGTACACGCTCTGGCACTCTTGAGGCACTTTGCAGCACTCATGGTGTCCTTTCGGTGGTGGATGAGATGCGACTATACCGCATCACCATCAGCTAGCTGGTGTACACTAGGTGTCTCCTGTATACAGTGGCTACGCAGGACTGTTCACTGTTGGAAGTTCATGGGTTGACCGTCTAAAAGTTGCAACTTGAATAACTTGATTCAATGGGGATGATTTTGCATGCAAATGGAGTAGATACAGGAGTGCAAGAAATCAGTCATTGAAGCGGGTCAGCAGTGTCCATGCCCAACTGCATTGGACATGTATTCAATCGTCTTGCAGCAAGAGCTCTGAGTGGGGCGACACCTTGCCAGCAGCAGCTTGCAGGCCTCGTCTTGTCACTAGCCAGCGTGCCACGTGACACCATGTCAGCAGCTCTCACCATTGTTTCATGGCCACCATGCGATCGCCACCGTTTAGATATCACACTAATACGCTCAACCGGTGGCGTATGGGTATGCTGCTGCCAAATTGCAGCGACGCTTTCTACTGAGTTCACCTAAACTTGCCTGTGTGAGTGCTTAGTCCATCAGCCGTGATATCAAATACACTATAAACCATTAGTATTCTATCTGTACGTGGCGTCTCTAAAGACTTGCTGCTCTAGTAGGAAACCCTTCAAACATCAATCTTCCACCCTGCCCAGCCTGCGCGTCAATGCTGCGCCAGACCGTTGATCATCTGCATGGTATGAGCTAGCTACAATAATATCTAATTGGCCGCTATCCACCCAACTGCCCATGGCTGCAGGTGGACTGTTCGGGCAGCATGGCACTCCCTGTCCCTGCTCGTGAGCTATTCATAAATGGCAAGTGGGTTGCACCTGTGCGAGGCAAGTATCTTGACGTCGTCAATCCAAGCACAGAGACTGTCATCGGCCGTATACCAGCTGGGACCCAGGACGATGTAGAAGCTGCAGTTGCTGCGGCAGTTGCAGCTCACAGAAAGGGCACATGGGCTCGGAGCACAGGGAAAGAACGTGCTGCTGTGCTAAGAGCACTGGCACAGAAGGTAGGAATCATTTGGCCAGCTTGAATAGTGCAGACCAGACACCACCGCCCTGGAAGTACCGGTAAGCGCGGAGGGGCATCCTGGTGCCTCTACTGCGTGACAACTGCTGATGCCACACCTTGACTGGCTGGACCCCAGCTGAGGGTATAGCTGCATAAACTGCATCATGGTATTGCCCATTCTATGCTGCTAGTGCATGCATAAATGTCCTGGGACTGTGCGTTTGTGCTGCTGTGCTCATCTCAGACCCCTTCTTGTGTGCATGTAAATGTTTCCCATCAGCCAGAGCAATCCTGCCATTGGCCCTGCACCCCCTGCTTCTCTGCACCGCTGTTTGCCTGTACCGCCGCAGGTTCGTGACAACAAAACCCGACTAGCCAATTGGGAAACACAGGACATGGGAAAGCCAATAGACGAGGCCGAGTGGGACATGGTAAGCAATCGCTTCAATGGCAACAAGTTTCCTTGGCTTCTGCTGAGCAACAGTGCTGTGGTGCACTGCTGGGGAGGTACTGCTTGTAGCTGTCCACCCACCCTGCCACAATCACACTGTGGTGGAACGCCAGCAAAATAACTACAGCAGAAGCCGCCTAGTTGATCCTGACTCGCAACGTCAACTTTTGCTGCTGATGCTGCTGGTTTCTGTCGGCTTCTATTGTGGTCAGGATGATGTTGCTGGCTGCTTTGATTACTATGCTGGGCTTGCTGAGCAGCTGGACGCCCGGCAGTACTCACCAATTGATGTAGGCATGGAGGAGTTCCGTGTGAGAGTGCGCAGGGAGCCTCTAGGAGTTGTTGCTCTTATAACGCCGTGGAATTACCCTCTTCTGATGGCCACAGTAAGTGCTCATCCACCTTCCAACTCTCGACTGAATCTGATGCATGCAACCCCCAGGTTTTAGCAGTAATGGCTTGTGTTATCTCTGCCCCCCACAGGCAGTGCTGGTGGTGCGCCGTGCGTAGTTATTTTGTGGGGCTCTGAGCGAGTCAGCCTCACAACTTTATTATGCAGGACACACCACCAGCACTGCCTGTGGGTGGCAGAAATAACACAAGCTATTATCTGTGGTTAGTTATTGCCACGAGGAGTTATGGCACCGCATCTCGTGCTGGACACTCCCCCTTAACTAGGCGCCTGCACTGACAGCCAGCACACCAACTGCTCTTGCCTGCTGTGCCTGCAGTGGAAGGTAGCTCCTGCACTCGCTGCTGGCAATTCTATTGTACTGAAACCCAGTGAAATGGCGAGTATCACCTGCTTGGAGCTGGCGGACCTGGCACTTCAAGCCGGGGTGCCTCATGGCGTTTTGAATGTTGTGACTGGCCTAGGCGCAGATGCTGGGGCACCTTTAAGGTATGGTTTCTATTTTTCGCTGTCAATCTTGTGGAAAATATCACCAGTCTTTTTAGATCCATGCGTCAGTTGAAATAAATCAGTCACAGCTTTTGTTACTGGTCTAGGTCCTTATCAATGCATGCCATGATGCTGTTTAAAGCCCTTCCTGTCAGCAACTGTTGCCTCAGCTGTGCACTGATGTCTTCTGCACAACAGGCTCTGAATTCTGTTGTGGTGTGTGCTGTTGTGCAGTTCACACCCTGCAGTTGCCAAGGTAGCATTCACAGGCAGCACAATCACTGGCAAGCGTGTTGCTCAAGCAGCTATTGCCAACCTGCGGCCCGCCACCATGGAACTAGGTGGCAAGAGCTGCTTGATCATCTTCGATGATGCTGATCTGGAGAAAGCAGTGGAATGGGTCATGTTTGGAGCTTTTTGGACCAATGGTCAGATTTGCAGCAGCACCAGCCGCATCCTTATACATCAACGGTGAGCTATGGTGGTGTCCCTGCAAGATCCCACTGCGGCTGATGCAGTGAAATGCTTGCAGGAAACATATAGTCTCCTCTACTTTTGCAAATCATCTTGGATCTCACAACTTATTGCTGTACCACTGCAGTAAGCTGATAGTACAAGCTCTTGCTGTGTCTCTGTGCTGCAGAGTCGCTGATGCGTTCTATGCTAGATTGAAGATCCGTGCGCAGTCAATTAGTATCGGTGATCCCCTCAAGGCAGGCTGCAGGATGGGTCCTATTGTCAGTGCAGCTCAGTATGACAGAGTGCGCAGCTACATTCAGGTGTGCAAGGGGTTCCGGAAGTTCAGACATATTTTCACTCCAGGGGGGGAGGGAAGTTGTGCCACTCCGGTATGGCTGGTGTAGGCCATATGCCATGCCCTCCAGACTGAAAAGCTTTGTGTGACTCTGCCGGGATGCCAGAATTGGCATTAATTGGCACAAATCACACTGGCAATGGCGTTGATTGGCTTGTATATTGTTGTGCCAGCACAACTGAATCTTCATGGGCCAGTGGCCCCCCAGGCGTGTGAGTTGGTAGCTGCCTATCCAACAGTATGTTCATCTGCATTGGCACTGCCACTGCACTGCATGGCTTCTTGACAAGCATGTGCAGTCGCTGCTCAGTTTTGCACAATGTACAGTCGCTGCGCAGTAATGGTCGGCAGCTGACCAGTCTTGGGCGTTGTTCACAGCACTGCTTGTAATGCTTTGCCTGCTGATGTTGCCTGTGCAGGTTGGTCTGGATGACGGGGCTACTCTGTTGACAGGTGGGTGCAGACCCCCCAGCTGTCCTCAGGGGTACTTCCTAGAGCCCACAGTGTTTATCAATGTCAAGCCACATATGCGAATCTGGAAGGAAGAAATATTCGGACCTGTTCTCTCTGGTGAGAGCTGACAACCTCAGATACTTAATGTTAACACTTGAGTAGTGTTTATTTCCAGAGATTACTCGTCATCAGCACTGATTCACTTGGGGACAAGGAAGTATGTTGCTTGCAGGGCCCTTGCATATGATTTTGCTGTTTATGGGCCCTGAGTATTTGTCCAGAACTATCTATCAACCCTGTTGATTTGGTGTATCATGATCTAGCGTCCAAAGTCTATCTCCCACATGTAGATATAATCTGCTTGCGGCAGCTTCTGCCTGTATCTCTATATTGTGAGCACGCTGTATCTTGCTGTTGCTCTCTGCTGCTGTAGTTGGCACATTCAGCACTGAGGCGGAGGCTGTACAGCTGGCCAACGATAGCGAATTTGGCCTAGCAGGGGCCGTCATCAGCGCAGATGAGGAGCGCTGCAAGCGTGTTGCTGAGGCTTTGGAATGCGGCATTGTATGGGTCAACTGCAGTCAGCCATGCTTTTGCCAGGTGGGTAAAGAGCCGTGCTGCAGCCGTTGCCTGGTGTGCAGCTGTATACTGTTGAATGTTGGATACACAGAGCAGGAGCAACACAACTTGTTGTGCCGCAAAGGAGATTGCAAGGAGGTATAAGTGGATACAAATATTTTGTGATAATCGGCAGCCTCCTTATGTGGCATCCTTCATGTCAGCATCTTTGACGTCATCTTCTAGGGATTTTTCAGTTATCACTGCTCGGGAGGGATGCATGTGATAGGCCGTACACATCATTACATGGTTTGACTGGTGTTCACTATGTAATGCCTGCAGGCTCCCTGGGGCGGCAACAAGAGCAGTGGCTTTGGCCGGGAGCTCGGAGAATGGGGCCTTGAAAATTTCCTCAGTGTGAAGCAGGTCACAACGTATGTTAGCCCCAATATCTGGGACTGGTACAGCCCACAGAGCAAGCTGTAGTAGTATTGCATGTGTGACGACGTTCCTTTATCACTCGTTTGAGATACACACCTAATCTGGCCAGCCGCTGTGGCACAGCATCCACCGGATGACACTCGATCTACTGGTATAGAGTGTCTGTTGAGTTGTACCCATCTATACATAAGAAGGAGGGAAGGAAGGTACCCTTTCCGGCCGCAAGGCCCTTGGGATCATGTACTTGGTGGCTCAGCCACACTGGCACACCAAGATTAGACCACCCTCAGGGGAGAAACTGCCTTCAAGGCACACTAATCCACTCAGTGGGGGTGCTCAAGTGACTCAAACACAAGACACATCGGCCGCTGACAGTGTCAGAGGCCATACAACAAAGTGAACAGCATATGGTGAAATTTATACATGAACAGTGCCTTAGGCCGGCCCCAGGCTGGCAAGGGTAATGGAGGCATTGGGACAGCGTGCGTCCAATGTGAGCAGCTGCAAGTGTCATTGTTTCTGACAGACAACTGTGTACCTGAGTTGGCAGCAGCTGCCGCAGCTGGTTGGTTCCTTTTCTGCCTGTGGCAATCATTGGGCCAGAAAGCATGGGCCATGGCATGGCATAATGCCTGCACAGTGTGCAGCATGCCTTTTGCGTGCAATTTTCTTTTTGAAGAATCTGAATAGGTCTCAAAGCACACTCAAGTGTGAAATCGAGTTATCCAACGGCAGCATATGGGAGTTTGACCCGCACCCAGGGGTTAGGGTTGCCACTCGGCTGCATTGCCGCAATGAGTACCTGGTTGGCACTTTGGGCGATCGGGTCTGCTAAGTGTGCATCAGGCAAACAAGGCTACAGGCAACGCGCTGTTTGATCATCTTGATATCTACCTGTGTGTCAGCGTCCATTCCTCAGAAAACCTCGCCGTTGGTTGAGCTGTGCTTGAAATGGAAAAAGGATTGTGCCCTTATAAATATGGAGACCGTAACCACAACAGAAGACTGCTACCGTTGAGCCCATACAAGGATCTGTTGAGATATCGCCTCCCAAGAAGCCGTGCACAAGGCTTGTTCTCCGCTGAGCCTTGCAGGTGAAGGTGGTTTGTACATAGCTTGTTGTCATGCAGACTCGTGCGCACACAGGGACGTGACCGTGGCAGCGGCCCTCACACAGAGTGCAGGCACGGCTGATGGTGTACAGTTGTGAAGAGTGGTTGGTCTGTTTATCAGCTGTCTGGCACGTTGCCACAGCCAGTGCTGGATTTGCATACTGAAGTACTTTATGCTGCCCTGCGGTGCCTGGCTGCTGCCACTTGATACCTGCAGTGTCTTGTTTTGACACGCCACTTGGCACTGGTGTTGCTGTGCAGGGAGCAGTTGCTGGTGGCTCGCGCGCGGCAACTTTATGAAGACGTATGGTCAGAAGGCAAGATATTACTGCTTGATGCCATTATGGCCGAGGATCACGCACAAGTGGATCGGGTTTGGCAGGGAACAGCCGGTATTGGAAGGAGGCGAATGAAACGTGGGATACTGGCCTACAGAGCGGCTTACCCAGACATTAAGTAAGCTGCTGACAGTACCACTGCTAGCAGCATCAGCATGCTTATCATGCGCATGGCAACGATGGCTTTTCATGCCTGTCTGACAATGCACTGCTGGAAGGCAGCACACATGCAGTTGCATGCAACAGCAGAGCGGACGAAAATGCAGCAGCACCACTGATACTGCAGGACAAGGCGCACAAGGAAAGAACCCTGCATTGGCAACTTGTATCTTGCTTGGCCCGCAATATGTTGGTATCTGAAGTCGACGTGGATGCTGCATGACTGTGCACGCAGGTTTACTGTACAGGATGTTGCCCCAGTCCCCGGCGCTGACAGGGTGTTTGTCTACTGGTATGTGCAGGGCGGGCTCGTTCGCCTTATGGCATAAATTCTCACAGTGGTTTGAGTATCTCACAGCTGTATTCCAGCCTGCGGCGGTTGCAATTTCAGCCACAACAGTAGCAGCAGCAGCAGCAGCAGCAGCAGTCATGCCAGGCCATTCAGTGTGTGCGGCCTCAACCTCTCAAATGTTTGCAGGAATGCATGCGGTACTAATTTGGGCAACATACGCGAGCAACCACCCACTGGCAGAAGGGTAGAGTTTGCCGGGATCAGCCTACTTGAGTTCAATACGCTGGGTCAGCTGCAAACCAGCCTGGTGTTCAGGTGAGCATCATGCCACCTACCCGCAATGTTAAACAGAATCTTGCACTTACAGCTGAGACTTTCATGCACAGCATGCGTTCTCTGAGCGCCTCAGCAGTGCCCGAAGCCGTTCCATCGGGTGTTTGACGTTGACTTGTACTGGCTCTGCAGGCAAGCCCCGGAGGATGAGATGCAGTACTTTCTGTCATCACAGAACAAACCAAGCAATGAATGATGCGTAAGTTCACTTTGTCGGACTCTGGGGTTCTGGATGTCTATGTTTCCTTGCAAGCTGTCCGTGCCCTCTCTGTCCCATCGTGCGTGTATTTTTGCTTCCATGACTTAAATTGACATGCCTGCCGGGTTATCTGACTGACTGAGCCATCAAGTTTCCTGTTGTTAACAACGTTGCAGTGAGCATGCATTATCGACCGAAGGGATGATTTGATGACATATTAGCGCAGTGTGTTGTGCAAGGGCTGCTCTGCGGCCCAAACAGTGCATGTCGACTTCGAAGGGCAAACATCGCAGGAGTGTAGCTGACGAGAACGCCGAAGACGAGGAACCATGCAGCTCATCCAGCTTGCCTGCTCAAGCGCACAAGCGTGCGAGGCTCAGCAGCGAGAGCGCAGAGCAGGTGTGGCCCTTCTCAGGCTCCAACTTGCAGCAACAAGAACAGGCGGGTTCTTACTGGCAACTGTGCCTGCAGGTGCCCAGATTTCGCCACACACAGCAAGTAGTCAGACCTGGCATACCCATCGCCAGCAGGCTCTCAGAATTCAAGTTACCAGACAAACCCAGCCCTCCGCTTAGGGGCGATGACAAGGTACGATTGTAACCAGCTTCAACGCTTATGATTGGCCCAGTAGCAGCTAACACTCAGGTTTCACAACCGCAGGAGGGCCATTACGTCTATGAACTGGGAGAGAACATCAGCTCACGCTGTAAGTATGACTGGATTCCAGATGCTCACTCTGCAGTTTGAGGACTGTGTGCTGTTGCTAACCAGAGCGTGTTTGCTCCTTGCAGATAAGATTCTCAGCAAGTTTGGTGAAGGTGGGTCACAAAGATCGGGGCAGACAATAATTCAGCACCCGCCCTGCAGCCGCAATCAAAATACTGCCATGTTTGGCCTCTCTGTTGCTGGCCATCAGATGCTTTGCTTCTCTGCTTCTCAGTCTGCTGACATGGCATATTACTATCTACAGGCACATTTGGGCGTGTGCTGGAATGCTGGGATCGCAAGTACAAGGACTATGTAGCTGTGAAAATCATAAGGAACGTAGACAAGTACAGGCATGCAGCCATGATAGAGGTATGTGGTGATTAGGGTTTTGCTTGAAGTGCATCTGGGCAGTACGTACAACATTCTGCACAGCAACGTGGATATGGTCTTGCCCACAATGCTTGTCACGTGGTGTTGCTGCCTCATTGTGGCGTATGACGTTACTGGTATGGATATAAGAAGATTTCTGCTTTCATTTTTGGATATAAGAATACTTCTGCTGTCATTGTTGTTCAACTGCAGCTGGAGGTCCTCAATACTCTGGAGAAGAATGATCCAGAGTCCAGACGGTATGCATCCAGCTGCAATATGACCACATGCATGCATCACAGCAGCACAGAAAGTAGCCAGAAGCAGCACCATGTATGTTGGCCGAATCAGCCGCAGCAGCGGCAAGTTATTGAGCTGTGTGTGCAGGCAGAGCTGGCAGAAGATGCATCAGCAGACAGAGTCTTCCAGCAGGTGTACCAGCAGCAGCTGCCACACCAGCTGCAGCAGTAGTGAGCAGGATACTGCCCAAACACAGCAGCCCTCTGAGTGTCACCCTTACCAAAGAATTCAGGGTTGTGTGCCTGGGCATGGATATGTATTCACGCCGGCAGCACACACCGATACAATGTATTCGTGAGACATATTCCCAAGAATCGCATTCAAGATACGTACTCCTCTACTATAGCAGTCACCCGTGGTGTGCTCAGTGGATGGGCTTATGGGCTCGTGGCCTGCAGGAACTGTGTCAAGCTCAAAGAGTGGTTCCAGTACCGAGGCCACGTCTGCATGGTGTTTGAGAAGTTGGGCCCCAGCCTGTATGATTTCCTGCGCCGCAACGAGTATCAGCCCTTCCCCATGGCGTTGGTACAGGTGAGTCGCTGCTGATGGATGACCTCGCGCGGCAGCACACAATTCTGTGTGTCTGTCTTTTGCTGCTACATCTGCTGTTTCAGAAGCTGTCCACAACTTTGCATGTAGAGTGTCTGCATCAGGGTTGTGCAAAGCGTGTGCGTGCTGCTGGTGTCACAGCAGGTACCGAGTGTGCTTTCTCAGTTGTGCCGCTGCTGCTGCTGCTGCTGTTGTCCTGCCCTGCAGCATGTTGCAAAGCAGATGTTGGAAGCGGTGGCATACATGCACGAGGTTGGGCTGGTTCATACAGATCTCAAGCCAGAGAATATCTTACTCGTAGCTCAGGATCATATGAAGCTGCCTGCTGTTCCTCCTGCAACGTGAGTTGTCAGCAGTGTCACGCTGGAAGGAAGCACCATGAACGGCAGTTAGTAGCCGGGCAGTGAATGCCTTTTGCTGGCAGTGTCCTGCCTTTATGTTTTATGCAGTCAGACTTGTAAGCATTGTGTTGGATAGTGTGTACACTGAATGCAGCAGTGCTTGTAATGCGTCTGATTTCGCCGGCGAGCAAGACATTCAGCATTACCAATTGAGGTCATTTATTATAACTTACATCACACTGTCTGGATACAATCAACATTCGCCCATGCTGCCAATGCCGCTGCTGCTGCTGCTGCTTGTTGTTGCATAGCGTCGAGCGGCGCGTTCCTCGAGACAGCACCATCCGGGTCATTGACTTTGGCAGCGCTACATTTGACGACGGCTACCACAGCAGCATAATCAGCACACGACACTACAGGGCACCTGAGGTGAGTCGAATGCTGCTGCTGCTGCTGCTGCAGACAATGTTCAGTTTCCCAAGGCAATTCTTGCATAACAAAGGCTGCTACTGCTGTGAGATTTACATGCCGTGCTGCTTGTCAGAGTTGTCCATTTTGTCCATCAAGGATCATGCTGCTGCTGCCGCTGCTGCTGTCCCTGAGCTAGGTCATTTTGGGTCTGGGCTGGAGCTACCCCTGTGACTTGTGGAGCTGTGGCTGCATCCTGATGGAACTTGCTGTTGGGGATGCACTGTTCCAGACACATGAAAATCTGGAGCACTTGGCGATGATGCAGCAGGCGAGAACCAGGCGTTTTGGATTTATACTCAATAAAACATATTATATTCCAAATAATACCTACGATTATTTACCAAATAAAAACATATAAAAGTCTTTATTTCCATTTTTATCTGCCAGCACTTGTGTGGGCTCTGACGGCAGTGGTACTTCTCCGTGCTGTTGCGCCAGATCAGCATCACCTGGTTCATCAGCACAGTCCGTCCTGCGTCAGCACAAATTACCTGTCACTCTGCTGCAAAGGAGCCTGTTGCAGGTTGCGTAGAACGCAGGATTAGACAAGTGCTCTGCATTCCTTTGTTGGGCTGTTATAGCATCAGTAGCCCTGTCAACACTGCTACTCATGATGAAACTGATGCATGTGTCAACCAGTTTCTTTCTTTCTTTCTTTCTTTCTTTCTTTCTTTCTTTCTTTCTTTCTTTCTTTCTTTCTTTCTTTCTTCTTCAAGCTCCAGACATCATTGTAATCCCCTCCACTTCCCTCCCTCCCGCACGCTGCATCTGTGAGCTGACCGCTGTGGTAAGAACACTGTGTCATAACTGGTTTGAAATTATCGTAGGTATTGGGTCCCATACCAGAGTCCATGGCATCACGTGCGGACAAGCACAGCATCAAGTATTTCACCACTACTGCTACTCTGTCTGGAGCACTGCAACACCAGCTGGCTTGGCCAGAGGGAGCCACACGCAAGAGCCTCAGAGCGGTCAGTACTGGTGTTGTTCAAATTCAGGCATCATCATTCAAAACTCCAGCAGCAATGCTAGGACTCACTACAATGGCATCACATATCGGCGTATGACAAGCATCACCAGCCATGAACGTCGGTGGCAGCGCATTGCTTCTCCTGGTCAAATGTTGTTGTGACACATGTCGGCATCATGCACGACTTACTGTGTAGATCTAGAAACTGCAATCTGTGGTGTTAATCTCTCTGTTATTCTATGACTCATGTGTTGCCATGGCTGCTGAAAAACGTCCTGGTGCAGGTGAAACGTCTGAGTGACCTGCGGCAGCTGCTGTCAGTGCGGGCTGATCAGTCTGTGGCGGGAGCAGGTGAAGCGGTGGAGGCATTAGCCGGACTCATTGAGGGGCTGCTCAGGTGTGTGGACACGCGGGCTTATTTTTTTCACTTTCTCAGGTTTCTGCAAGAATAAGATAAGTTCATATTATATATTGGCACAATCTTGGTTTAAACATTACAATCAATTCGAAATAAATTTCAATTTTTCTTCATAGAGCTCTTTGTTTTCCACAAACTATACCCTTTTTACAGCAGGCAGTGATGGTGTGGTGTGTTCACCTGCTGTTGGCATTGTGATTGTAGCCAGGCCCTAATCATTGTTCTGTACTTAGCTGGCCTCATTGAGGGGCTCTTGTGGTGAATGGTCATGTCCTGAAACAAGTATGGAAAAGTATGGAAAGACGCATGCATCTGCTTGCACTTGCACAGTCAATGGGCTGCCTTCTGTGCTGATCAAAGGAGCGCCAAGGGCATGTGCTCTGTTCCAGACAGTGTGTGTGGTAAGGAACACCCGGGCTTGCTCAGTTCGATTATCCATCCACTCATCTAGTCATTCTCTTTTTTGAGTATTCATGCATTCAAGAGATCAGGGATATGATGGGATTTGTACGTCTCCTGTTGCTGTTTAGGTACGAGCCTCACGCCCGCACCTCCGCTGTTGAGGCATTGCGGCACGAGTTTTTCAGCTTGCAGCTGGACATGCCTGCAGCAGAGGGCCCAACCCCTGAGCCCTCAGCTGCGACAGCTGCAGCTGCGGTAGCTATGGCAGCATTGCCTATGCAGCAGTACCAGCAGCAGCCAGCAGGAGCTGCACTTCAGCCACAGGAGTATCAGCTGTTGCAGCAGCTCCAACAGCAGCAGAGTTTGCAGGATCAGCAAGAGCAACAGCAGCAGCAGCAATACTACCAGCAGCCTCCGCTTGTGACTGGGGTGAGTGGAGATGTTGCTGCGGAGGCAGTGGCTGCGAGAGCTGCCCGTCAAGCCGCTGCTGCTGTGGGCTCAGCAGTAGCTGTGGTGGCTGCTGCAGCAGCAGCAGCTGCAGCAGCAGGTGGCAGCGGGGATTGGGGGACTGGGGGCGTTGGGGTTGAACAACTGCTGGTCCAGCAGCGGCAAATCGAGCGACAGCAGCAGTACGAGCAACAACGGCAGTTGCAGCAGCAGCAGCAGTGGGCTGCTGCAAGACAGCATGCACAGTGGCAACAAGAGCAAGCTGAGCTTGCTGCAGCTGCTGAGCAAGCTGGAGGATTGTTAGAGGAGGGTGCTGGTGAAGCAAATGCTGCTTCTGATCCACAGCAGGAGCAGCAGCAGCAGCTGCAGGAGACAATTGATCTCACCGACGACTGAGGTGATGGTGAAGTTGTCTGGGCTGTAAGGAACTGCTCTGCTGCTGCTGCTGGGGGCTTTAGATACCGGTCTCAGCTGCAGCTGACAGCTGCTCAGAGCTTGCAGCAGCACAGGGGTGCTGCTGCTGAGGGTAGCAGGCCATTCCTGCTGCGATACCTGGGGGTGTCGCTTGCAGTCAGTCTGTCTTGGGTTTCACTGACATCAGTGTTAACGAAGGTCTTTGGGGGGGGCTTTACTGTGAACTGGGTCTCCGTGTGTTTTCTGTTGTGGGATGTGACATATCCATGTTGGACAGTCGACTGGCCGTACTGAAGATGAAAGGTTAGTTACATGCATAACAACAGCAAGCAAGGCGTGGGCTGTGCCTGGTACGATGAAGTAGACCAGGCTAGACGCCGACTACCAGGCAGCGCTTGTACGAGGCGGCTGAGGAATGCAGTATGATCAACACAGACATGTTTGTGACTCACTCTGACCTTGATGAACCCGTGAGTGAGGTTGCAGTGACAGGCTAGGTGACAGCACATGGTAGCCATACTGTACAGGGCTGTTGGCTGGTTCAAGGCCATTGCAGATTATACCAATGCCTACAACCCCTAGCGGCCATTTTGCATGCCTGAGCAGCACCTGACCAAGGGGCGGTCTCTGGAGTACATGACAAGGGTTGTGCTGACATCCGCCTTGTGGCATGCTTATGGGTTGCATTGTTGAGATGTGTTGTTGCTACGGGTGTGGTTTACAGTGGACCTACTAGGCACACCAAGCCTACTACACCTCCAGGGCAGTAGCGTGCTGAGAACCATGACCTAACCCTTGACCTGCAGTATGGTGCATATGCTGTGCTGAAGGGGTGCATCACAAGCAGCCCCCATCTAGTTTGACTGCATGCCTTGTTGAGGGCATGGCATGTGCTGACTGCAAGTGCAGACTGTTGCTGCCAGCAACAGTCAAAGTCTGACCGGCTGGTGGTAGTGCAGACTGTGGTGGTGTGGGTATGGGTTTGTTGACTCTGACTTCACCCTGAGTCAATTATTGACTGCCTGATGGCTGACTGTGACTGGTGATGGTTGGCAATTGACTGACTGACAGGTATTTTGCAGTCTTGGGACAGGCAGGCTGGTTGGCTGCTTCGTGACAGGCACAGTTGCAGATTTTGGTGCTCACAGGTGCAACAGATGGTGCAGTGTACCCACAACTGCATCTTTGACCATGACTGCTAACAGGTTATTTGACACTGACCCTGTGCATATGGTTACATGTGCGCATGAGCATCCTCCTCCTCAGATGCTTCTCATAATATTACCCAGGTTGTCACTTGGATAAGGTTTTGTTGCTGCATTCCAATGGATGCACGCCGCTGTTGGTCAGCTGCTGTATGTCTGCGTATTTACTTTCAAGTTATTAGCAGTACCCTGCTACCGTAGCTAATAGGCTATTGGACGTGTCTAGCCAGCAGTGCTTCTCACTGAATGTAAACCCTGTTCTTGCATTCGAGCTGCCCTATGACCCTTCTATGGACAAAATCTGCGAAAAGCTTCAGTCCAATCGCTTGACATTATGAAAAGCTCAATAACCTTAGCAACAGGAGTCAGTGCTCTTTTCACTCGGTGCCGCTGGTGCAGCAAAAAGAGGATCCAGCTTTAACGGCTGCACTTAATACATACAGCACACAATGAGACGGTCAGCGATGCATGCGTTTTGCTCCAGGCTCCATCCCAGGCTGACGGGATGGGCCGCTGCGTTTACGCAACATCATGCGCGGTGGATGACTTACTTCAACCATCTATCAATTCATGCCACAGTGCGACTGGCTGCATTATTCAACGGAAAATCAGAGTGACGTGTGTTAGACGACCCGTTCGTTTGGTCCCCGTAGGCACCTATTCAACGGGTAAAGTTTGCATCGTGACATGCCAGCGGATAATCTTCTTTTTTGACCGTGGCATTCAGCAGGGCTGTTCCAGCCCCTGCTGATGCCAGATTCTTCCTGGCAGTTTCTCATCGTCTGCAGCGCTCCGGCAACAATAGCCTTGAATAAAAGTAAAGCATGAAGAGTAATTACTCACTGCTTGTGGTCGGTTTGGAAGTCAGTAGCAACACTCTGCATGAATAGACTCAGCGCAAATGGGATGGTTCGTTTGAGGTGAGATATTCATGGTGGTAATTGTTACGTTTTGCGTTCCATGTGCGTTTCGTAGAAATGAAGTGTAGCAGCGGCACGGAATGCAGTGTTCCCGCGCGTGTGCACCGAGTTCAGCACCCGTTACGTCAACATTGCACGCTGCACCTGAATTCCATCCTCTGCAGTGACGTAACGCTTGATGGCACCGCACAAGGACTCCCGGCATGCTTGTATCTGTCGTGGGCTTGTCGGAGCGACGGCACTTGGCACGCACTTCGTCTTGTGGGCAGACAGAGGTCCAATGGATATTATCAAGTTTCAGGCTTCAACATCTGGCCGCAGTAGTAGCAGAACGCATTGGACCAACAGGCGACTTCGGCGAACTCCGGGGCTAACATTGCAAAGGCATTATCCTCTGGCGTGTACCGATGTCAGCTTGTTCAACTGGTACAGCAGTGCAATTGTCGTTGACGGCTGCTGACTTGGCACGGTCAATGGCGTTGCGGGGGTTGGCCGTCTTCCTGCTGTGCTGTGAGTTTACTGCCGTTGCTGTTGTGGCAGCCTTGAGCAGCAGCTGGCTTGTCTGTGATGTCCTAGCAGCACTTGCTCATATTAGTCTGAGGCACGTATAATAGTCAACGCACCTCAGCGCGCAGAGGCAGCATCTTGTGTTATCATGACGGCCTGCATTTGCTAGTAGCTGCGGGTGTCTTGTTGTTATTGAGTTCATCACCATTGTGATAGGAGACGACTTGGCATTTTGCAGGTTGCCAGCGAGGATTACTCTTGAGCACATTGTGCAGTGCTCTGCTGCAGCTGTGATGAGCAATAGTGTTGCCCCTGCCATGACATGTTCCTGATCCCTTCTTGTGCCAGGTCGCTGCTGGTTGGTACTACAGTGCTGAGTGTAGACAGTCCTTTTGACCTGTCTTGCAATGGCCGCTCCTGTGCCCAAATGCACTTGTAATGCATGCTTACCCCGCAAGGGTTTTGTTGTTTGGAACATGCCTTTTCTGGTTCACAGCCCTCACAACAGCACTCCTAAGCAGTGTGGTTAGCGCTGCAACCCCGTTGACTTGATCATGTCTCTGAAGTCTGTGCAAGAGTTCACCAGCCATTGCAGCCTGCAGAGCGTCAAAAGCAATGCTCATCAACATCTGTTTAACAAGTTTTGAGTAGTAGATACTACTGAGTAGATACTATGTGTGCCACTGCACACTGCCCTGTACTAACCACAGCATTATCTCAAGACGCCCCTTGATTGAGTGTGCTTTGCAAGGGTCCTTGTACTAAAGTAGATGACAAATCCTATTGTTGTGCAGTGTTGTGAGCTTGCTGCACAGTACTCTGCAACAGCCTTATACTAGCACGCATTAGTGCCCTGTGCAGCTACCACCCAGTGTCATTGCGGAACATGCAGCAATGCATGCCTACGTAACATCTGCATGGGTTGCAGAGAGAGAGGTTGGTTTCAGCAGGTGTCCTGGTCACAGCTATGCAAGTTGATTGGTTTCAACTCATGCATGATGCACTTGGCTGTGCAGCTGTTCTCATGTGCTCGTGCATTTGCAAGGATCAGCAAAAGATGCCAAAGCAGCTGCAGCACTGTGCACCTCAAGAGATCAGCAGCATGTGTAGACAGCTTGCATGTTCAAATTGTCACAGCCTTTCAACTGTTGCGGCTCACTGCATGCCAAGCAGGCAAGGGCCAATGGAAATAGGCATCACAATACACAGTGTATTACTTAAGTATCAGAAGCATGACAAACTTAGTATGCTGGTGGTGTTGACATTGCTATTACGGCTGTTTTTGCTGATACTATCACTACTACATTGCCAAATGGATCAGTGATTGCAAGTTACATGGGGAGTCATTGCATAGTACTGTGCTTACCATGAGACCAGGCCTTGCATGCCCCTGTAGTTTTAAGTCTGCAGGAATTTGATGCATGGACAAGTTGTGGTTGTGGTGGATGTGAGCATTGTATGCATGCTCAAGCATAGCATCATCGCTCCACTCCTGCTGTCACCCGCTGTTGTGCTACCAGGGCCATTACCTGCAGTGCAGATTGTCCCACATACCAACACTGATTCTACTACTGTTAGCGTCTTGGAATGTCTTTACAGTGCATGTTTTGCTCTGTGCATTGTATGCATGTTGAGGTCTATATTGGCAAATCAGGGCATAGCCTGCGTGGCTACTTCTCTAGGGTTGGACAGCAGAACAGGAGCTTGCCAGCAGCTTCTTGTGTTCTGGTAGGGACATGGGTGTTGTGTGTTGTGTGTGTGTGTGTATTGCTGACTGCTTATGGGGTGCAGAGCATGAGCATCTGCATTGACAAAGAATCTTCTGCACTATCCTTCTGTGTGTTGGTTGTACATGATGTAGTGGCATTACTGCCAGCTGTCATAGTGCCCTGATCCTGTGGCGCGACCTTGAAGTATCTTGTCAGGCATGCTGTATGGGTTGTTGCAGCAAGGTGCTCCCAGACATCAGCAGGGCTTGGTTGGGATCGGTACCTCGGTGGAATTGGTGCCTCCGTCTGTACCTAGCAGTGCGCTGCATTGGCACTGGTACAGTATGGCAGATCAACCCTTCCAAGTCGCCAAAATATTAAGAAGGTTCCTCAGCTGTATACCAGTGAGCCTTCTCGGCAGCTCCGCTGGTGCTGTCTGGTTGCAGCAGTAGAATGTGAGGAAGGACGAAGTATGTATAGTATGTAAGGCAGTGGGTTGATTTGTCACGACATTCTTCGGCAGTGCGACATCGCACTTGTTTGTTGTGTTTGCTGCTGCTGGAGCTTCAGATGCATGGCTTTGGGTTGCCAACACATGCATCTGTCCATCTCTGTTGAAGCCCTCAACACTGCAAGAAGCCCCAGTGCATGCACCTCAACTGTTCAACCAAGCAACAGCTTGCAGCAGCAGCAGCTCAACAAACAAGTGCCGACTGGATATTGCTGCCGGTATTATTTTGGCTGCTGCACTGCCATTGGCAGACCTGGTGCTGTATGTGGTATGTCAGCAGCTCCTTTTATGCTCCAGGAACATCCATGCCATTGAGTATGCCCCACTCAGCTGTACAGCTGTGTGCAGCTGGTTGTTTGCATATGGGTATTGGCAGTGTGTGCTGGTTTGAAAGTGTTGTGCCACTGGTGCTGTGCCCAGTGTACGCTTGGCCAGCACCCATTTTGCGCAGCCATGCCATAATGTTGTTTGACTCCGGGATGATGTAGGGTGTATACTCTTAGCACGGATGTTTTTTGGGCAGGAGGTGTTGGCAGTAGATCACAGCAGCACCCTGGTCTGCTTGGACTGCGCTGTTACATTTATTCCTGTAGTCTGCTGAGGCTCGTCTGTCCTAGTAATAGCCTGACAGTAACTTGGTTTCCTGTGCGGCAGCCGTGATTTGTTCACAAGCACTTGTGCACTTGGGCAACAAATCACGGTGGGTAGTTTCCTTTTGCAAACAGCAAAGCAGTGCATCATCTGCAGATGTATGTTGGTCAAGCAAGCATGTAGCGCATGTGCTACATGATGTTAGTGCCATATGCTAGGGAGCCAGCTGGTAGCCTTTTGTGGTGGCATAGTGTCAATGCAGCAGCACAATGATGCTGTTGGTTGCGTGGGCCACAAAAACAGTGCCTTGTGGCAGCATGGCACATGGTATTTGAGCAAGATACTTCTACTGCAGCCATTACAGAGTATGCACGTGCACTGCAGGGAGGTAGCTTGATACAAAAGGAAGTAGAACCTGCATGCTACAGGGAGGAGGACCAGCTTGCAAGATGGTTTTCATGGTACGCAGAGAGGCCTCCAGCACAAGATCTCATTGTCATGCAATTTGCTGGCTGTATACTGTGCGAGTCCAAGGTACTTGTGCTCCCACTTGTGAGAGATGATGCATTGATATCATTTGCAAGGAAACTATCCTGCTTGTGCATGCAGCTGTTTGCTTATTACCTGATTAGACCCGATGCTGCAAATAAGTGACAGGTGGCAGAAAGTAGCAGCCAGCAACTCAGTTTTGTGAGTAGGTATGCAAGGACTGCATTTTGCAGCTAACGGCATCCAAGACAATCAGGAGCTGCAGGACGGAAGGGGCTATTTCGGCCGCAAGGCCCTGCCTATACAAACCAACTGAGCTATCAGGATCGCACAGGTGCTGCAAGTGTGTGTGAATTACAGCATGGTGTGGCTGTTGAGGGTTCTATGCTGCTTATATGCAGAATCGCCCGGTGATACACATTCCTTGTGGGGTGCTTGACCCCTGACAACCTTCACTACTGCACAGTTTTATTTTCAGTTGTCTGCTTCCTGTCATCATAAAGTGTTTGGCGACTCTGTGACACAGTCAGCTGGTTCAACCAGAGTCAGAACGGTTCTGCTTTTGGGATGTCCTTCACTGTAACAAACACTGCTGCTGAATGGAATACTACCCATTAAGCGCAACTTTGTTGTTGAAGCACAGCTGCATGGTAGCAGGGCAGCCTGCCTTGCAGTGCAGCGGTGGGGGTAGGGGGGTGACAGCAGAAGCCCAGGGGTGCAGTGACTTAACTGTGTTGCTACTTATACATCATCAGACACTAGTCATTGCATCCGCTGCGTAACGAGCCTTCAGGAAAAAATACTGGTAATTCCTTGGCATATCATGTTCAATCATCAACCGTTACTAGCCCTAGCCTACAATTGCCAGTGTAAGACCTATTGACCGAGTCAAAATGACACACTCGATGATTTGTAGCTGATATTACCCTGTCCCCCTGCTTAGACAGTCACAGATGGCGAGAATTGTCATTTTCATTCAAGTCGGACCCACGTCCGGTTGTATGCCAGCTGTCCGGCACGCCGTTCTGTTCATGTTAGCGGATATGTTGACGAACAGTCCGTAATCTATTCTAGCTCCGCATCATGCCATTGTAGCTCTGCATCGTGCAAGTGCCCTGGAAAGACATCAAAGCAGTGTCGTGACCTCATTGGTGCCGAGGCGCCTGCCTTTGCCAGAAACAGGGCACATCTTAAGAACCGGAAGGTTCTTTGAGGTCAAGTGGCAGCATCCCAAAGCTGGCCGAGTGGCTGCAGAAAGAGCAACAGCATGGGCACTCTGGACCTAGAAAAGCTCAAGGCAGGATCAACGTAAGGGGACCACCGGCTACAATCACAGCCCTTAACTTATATCTTGTGTTGATAGCCATCAGCGCTCTGTGCAGGCACAAGCACGATGAGCTGCTCAGCATGCCAGTGGATATGTGTGTGGATGCACCCACCATACCAAGGGCTACATGCCAGTACAAACCTCAGGTGAGCCCCTCAGAAGCGCACCGGGCAACGTGCGTGGACTGTACCCTGAGGAAAGTGCTCTGTTTCTCTGTGACTGCTCGTTGCTGAGCAATGTCTGCAGTAATTAAAGATACAGCACTGCGATGCAGTGCCAGCAGATGTCTACCAGATCAACTCATGCACACACCTCTAACAAGCCTTTTGCTTGACAAAAACTGAAGCGGGTTTTTACTTAGCACCTGCTGCCAGCAGTTCTCACAGCGTATGTCAGCATCCTTTGCAAGCCGCTGCTGGTGATATATAATGCTGCGCCTTGCAGAATGGACGATTTCTTATCCGGGGAAGGCGCAGCTTCGAACGTCAGTTTGCACAGCTGTATTTCAGCCGACTTATGCTACTGCGAGCGGTCGTTGAGCAGCAAGCCAAGAAGCAGTGGCCTGGAATTAGAAGTAAGCAAAATCGCAACGCTAGCAGCTGTAGCACTGAGGCCAGCAGCTGCTGTCTGCCTCTCAGTTCATGCTGCAGATTACGTGGCTGGACGCACATCACCTGCATGACAGCTGATACAACTCTGTAAACGTGATATGTGATTGCCAGCTTCTCATACACAGCAGCAAAGTGAAGCAGCTCAGACAGCATGTGCCACACCCCCTCTGGCAGCACAATTTGGTGCCTAAATTGCATCTGCTGGTGAACTGCAGTGGCCAAGATTCTGGGCGTAGGTGAGGATCAGGAGGTTGCTGTGGTTGGGACTCTCTACAAAGACATGAAGCTAAAACCCAGCATCTTAGATGAGTACTCCAAATACCCAGGATTCAAACAGACACTTGGCGGCACAACCTTCTGCTCAGATGATGATTCTCTGGTACTAGAGGATGAGGGTGCGAGGATGAGTCTGCGCAGCGAATGTTCGAAACTGCATCCAGACAGGATAGTTACAGGTAGGGACAGTGCGCAAAGCTGGGCTCTGCTTACAGTCTTGTAGCTTCCGCTGATCGATATGATTGCCTCGAAGAAGGTGATGCCAACACAATCCAATCAAACAGCACGGACCACAAGACTCTAGGTCACTTGCAAGACGCCCCATGCATCTGCCCTTGACTGCTATCACAGTATGGAGTGCAATAGCAGACCCATTGTGCTATCAGTTTCAGGTGTGCTCTCAGTTTCAGGTGACGCTGTAGATGCCCATGGCTGCAGGCCATTTCCGCCAGGCATTTTCTGGCCAGCGGCTTGCATCTCAGGTTTGACTATCACTTGAAAACAGAAGATACACACTGTGTGCTCATGCAATCATCCACAGGGCCAGTAATAGCCGTCAAGGGCAGAGCAGAACCAGGCGGCGACTTCGTTGTCAACGATGTCTGTTGGCCCGGATTGGCGGAGCAACCAGAGCTGCCCTTGCAGGATGCAGACAGCTATGTGGCCATTGTCAGTGGGCTTCAACTGGCACATACCAAGGCAGATGTCATGCAGGTGAGGGATAGTTTATCACATGTTGTAGGGGCGTTCCCGCGACATGAGGTTTTGGAATAAGCTGCAGTTCTGATGTGTTTTAATCCCAAGTTGACAATGTGCTGCTTTGCGCTGTGTGGCCTGTGCTTCAGGCATCAACAACCTGCATTGCACATCTTGCTCCGGCTATATTCACATAGCGGCTGCCTTCTCAGATCAGCAGGTCGCTTGGACCCTGAGCACAGTAGCTGCAGCAGAAGTAAGATCTGTTCTGCAAGGATAAGATTCAACCAGCAGCAACGAAGTTCTACAGCAGTGAAGCGGTCTTTCTGCCATTGAGCAGGCAACGGACAGGGGTTTGAGCCTGGACTCCTGACTCTCTGTGCTGTGCCATGGAAGCACTGTAGTGGAGGCAGTAATTGACCAGTGAGGCGCCCTTGCTGCGGCTGCTTCCTGCTGCCTTTCCTTCTTCTGCTGCAGGTACAGCTGCTGGTGGATTTTCTCACAGGCAACCTTGGAGCGGCTCCTCAGCAGGAGCTAGCAGCCAGAGTGGTGCAGCTGGTGGTCGCAGGAGGCAGCTTGGGGCAGCTAGAGGTGATGGCGGCTGCAAACCCCTACAGCAGACAGCAGACGACGGATATGGAACCTGTCAGGTGCGCCTTACTATAAGGAATGCTGCAGTACGCCTGCAACAAAGCTGCTGTGGCTGTATCTGAGCAGTGGCATTAGCTGCATAGGTTCATGCACAGCAGGGCAAGCAAGCCGCTTTGTCCTTGGTTCACTGTAGTGGCATTTGCACTGGTTGAACAGAGAGTCTTAGAATGTTGAAGAGACCTGCAGAGATTACTGAAAATATTGGGCCTTCAGTAGGATAGCTGTTCTGCATGCCTCCCTTTTTATGAAACAAAGTGTAACATGTTCGGTTCACTGAAAAAAGCAAAGTGTTCCCCTGGTGCATTGTGCTTGTGCCGTTGTGCCCTGGTTGTTGTGCGCCTTTCTGGAGCGCTGCTTATGTCCTGCTGCAGGGATATGGACATGTACATGACAGAACTAGCAGCTGCTCTCCCCGTTGACATCATGCCAGGTCCTGATGATCCAGCAAACGTATCTCTCCCCCAGCAGCCCCTGCATCAGTGCTTGTTCCCTGGCGCAGCACCATATGGCAGCTTTAGGCGGGTAACAAATCCGCATCAGGTTGAACTGGGCGGGGTTTGTTTGCTGGGAACATCTGGGCAAAACATTGATGACATGGCCAAGTACACAAAGGGAGTCAGCAGGTGAGCTAGCGGCCGCTTGGGCTGGGTCTTGCTGTGCAGCTCTTTGCTGTGCAGCACTGAGCTAACATAAGAGTTGTGGGTGCATTTGAAGCATGATGGAGCGAGTTCATGCTGTGCACTGAGTGCGGCTGTTGATCTTAGGTGGTTCAGGCTGTTGAATTCAGGTGGTTGGTTATGCATCACACCTGTAGTGTATCAAACCTGACTGCAGCAAGGAGACCCACAGATACTTTCCGCTGCAGCAGTTTCTTGTGCAGCTGTGTATTCACAAAATGTTATTTTGCTGCTCCTTTCCCCATGCAGCAGTTTTTGCGCAGCTAGATAGATGCAGCTAGATAGATAGCTTTGTGCGTGCGTCAATCTATGTTGTTCTGCTGCTCCTTCCCTGCTGCAGGTTGGACCTGTTGGCCTCCTGCCTGCAATGGCGCCACCTGTGCCCAACAGCACCAGACACGTTGACCTGTTACCCCTTTGCAGATGATGACCCCTTTGTCATGCAGTCATGCCCTCACATCATGTTTGCCGGCAACCAACCAGAGTTTGACACAAAGCTGTTGGAAGGTGAGGTGTGGTTGAACGCTGTGGCCAAGCCATGTGTACCTGAGTATCTTTTGAGCTGTGGCAGCTGTCAGAGCCATGTTGCATGTACAACCTGTACTTTTCAATGGCCCTAGTGCTGCAGTCCAGTGCTGTAAGTGGGATGATGTTGAGTTATGTAAAAGAAATTTAGCCATGCAGCAAGTTGAAATGCTATGGCAAATTCGCTGACATGCGTTGAGGGCGCCACCCCGTTTGCCTGCTTGGGCTGTCCTGGCTGCCATACCATGCATTTAGCTGCCACCGACGTCCCGGTGTTGCAACAGCATCTGTGAACTTGTTGCTACAATCAGCCATATGGCAATCGGCTTGGCTACCAGTGGTACTGGGTCAATTGTCCTTCCTCAAGGCCGCCAATAAAATTGAAAATAGCCCATCCGATTCCTTGGAGGTTTTTTGTTCTCTCTAGACATGCTTGCTCGTGGCACTGGCTGCATAGACATATGCACAGGAAGACCAGCAAGACTCTCTACAGCTGTGCTTTCTAGTGGCATGCCGTCTTGCTGCCAAGATAGACATCCCTATCCATATCCGTATCCTGACGGCTTATGAATGGTGTGTGCCTCCTCCTCCTGCTGCTGCTGCTGCTGCTGCACTGGCATGTGTCTCTCAGGCCCTGATGGCAAACAGGTCCGACTGCTGTGTGTGCCCAGTTTTTTGAAGACTGGGACTCTTGTGCTGGTGAATCTGACAACACTTAGGTGTCAGCCGATGACTTTCCAGAGCAGCTGATGGCGGACCTTTCTTTTTGGTGTGCCCCCATGAGCCATCAGTTGGCTCCTTTCGGGTGGAAACCCTTGAGGTAACTTGTAGTAGTAGTAGTAGTAGTAGTAGGAACGTGTGGTGCACATGGTTGACCACTATCCTTACCGGTACTGGAAGTAATGACAAGCGATGTAGGCTGTGGAAAATCAATGTTGGGTCAAATTCAGACTGTAGAGAATACACACTTTCCCCCTCTCCTGGAGAATAGGGACAGTAAACAACCTCGCTCACTCAAAGCGCTTGATCGCAGTCCACTGCCCCAGACGTTCGCCAGAATATAGAGTCTTGCTGGTGGTGAGTCCATCCCTCTTGGTCTCGCCGTCTCAATGTACAGTTGCCATGTTTCAGGGGTCGCGATACTTCAATAATCTGTTTGAGCAGTCCTGAGTGCAGAGGCCCTGGCGTCATGTTGTCTTGACTTGTTCCGGTGGTTTGATGGTGGATGCTAACTGCTTCTCACTTCAGCTCCCGGAGCTGTGACACTCCTCTATGAGATGGTTGGACAGCTGTGACTATATGCAACTCATGATCGGCACTGAATAATCCAATCAGCCGAAGCCGTACGCCAAAGAAGCCTTCAAGCGACGGCCTGGCCGGCACCAAACGTTGTGGGCAGCATGGCTACCGCAGCTAGTCACGATGAAGAACTAAGGAAGCTGAAGTAAGTTATAAATGTCTTCTCCGCTACCGCTTGCATCTCCTTCGGTTGATCGGCCTTCAGCTGGTTGAATGCTGCTGAAGCTGCTGCCTGTTCTGTGCTTCCCAGATCGCAGTGGCGTTCGCGGCAAAAGGAAGCACACTACTATGCAGCCGCATCAAACGCTGATCAGCTGCGTAGCGTACATATTGGGTCATTACAGAAATCATCACGCTGCTACTGTCTCACCTGTGCAGGTCGGAGCTGGAGTCTTTGAGGGGACGTCTCGCCGCTTGCAAGACCGTACACGAGTACCTTCAGTTTACGGACGCTTGCAACAGCCTCGCCAAGGAAGCAGCTGGCGCCTGCCGCCGCAGGGCAGTGCTCAACCAGCCAGTGAGTTCAAGCAGCATACACAACACTATGACACACGCTTGCTGTTCTCAGCAGCCTTATTGAACCCAAGTTAGCAGTGGTAGTTGCAAACTATGCAGGCCATTGCCAGGACATGTGTAAGGCGTCGACCAACACATTTGAACTGCTTGGGCTACAGTCTGGCCCTGCAATGCGTTGCGAAATGTTTATCACGTATCGCTGTATTGCAGGCGGTACCACTTGAACAGACAGCAGCAAACCCACCAGTGCCAGCAGCAGCAGCCGCTGATGTGTCAGCGCCAATAGCTGCAGGCAACAAAAGCATCGGCAGCAGCGGTGGCAGCCAAGGGCAACTGCCTGAGGCGGATGATGGCGTCAGCTGTCAACTGCTGCGCATCCCCAAGGGATGGGGCGTGCCCAGATTGCAAGCCTTCATTGAACGCTTTGGATCAAAACCCAAACAGGTATGTGCACAGGCGCTGAAAACAGAAGAGGCGGACCAGAAAGGCCGACATCTACACTTACTGCCTCTTCTAGCATCTTCTCGGCGGAGGGGTAGCATTTTATAACACTGACTTTGTAGTAGCACTGCAAAGTCAGCGTGATAGCATGCTACCCCTCCGGTCAAAACATGCTAGAAGAGGCAGTACGTGAGGATTTGGAGAGGGCGGTCAGGCACTGTGTGAGGACATCAACTGCTGGTGCTGTGGTTGTGCCTGACTGGAATTGAACTGGGGCTGGGAGCTGCTACATGACTACTTCATAACTCAAGTCCAGGCCTAGCAGGACCATCAACAGGAACAGCAGGCATCTGCCTGCGGAGGGATCTGCCATCCTCAATTCAACTTCGCAACGTGCATGCTTATTGTTTAGTTTCATAAGAGAGAAAGCTATCAAAGCTATCGCATACTATGATTAGTAGTTATTTTATTCAATTCCTTGAATACCTGACATGCACTCAAAACCCAAGTGCAGGTGACCAAGAATGCTGGAGACAGCAATGCGGTTGTGGTTTTTGAGGAGCCAAAGCACAGGGTGCTGTTCTTGACGGAATACAAAAAGGCAGAACAGGACTCCTCCAACAAAGGTGAGCATACACATTACACAGTATATTTTCCGTGTCAATTACAATATTTATTGAAGATATTATGTTTGGTTATAAATATGAATATCATGATTACAAATCAACTGCCAAAAACAAACGCCTCCTCATTCGGTTGTTCCTGTGTTGTGAAGAGTCGTTTGATCTTTTGTAACAGTAATCCCATGAAGTGGGCCAGCCTTTGCCTAGCCGGCAGCCATTTCCTCAGCAGAAGCATGAGCAGCAACCGCATTGCTGAATGCCGTCGTGCTGCTGCTGACTGTTGGCAACATTAATAACAGCAAGAGCACCTGCTGCTGATGCTGCTAGTGACGTGGTTGACCAGCTGCAGTATCAGCTGCAGTAGCACTGAGCAGCGTTGCAACTGCTGCTGCTGATGTCGAATTTGCAAGCAGGCAAAGTCACAATTGAATTGTTGTCATGATACTTCAATGTCATGATGCTCTCAACCCCTGCATCGATGATTTTGTAATCAGTGTTAGCCATTTGGCATGATTGAACCTGGCCAACCTGCTTGTATCGCATCACCTGCAGCATCTGCTGTTCAGTTCCTAGTGAAGCTCCCCGGCAGCCGACAGCAGCAGCAGCAGGGTACCAAACGGCCCGCTGCTGCGGCAGCAGCAGCAGGTGGCAGCAGTGAGCAGCAACAGGAGGAGCGGGCAGCCAAACAGCAGAAGACAGACATCCGCGAGGCTGTGTGCCCATGGTGGGACCGGCCATATGCAGACCAGCTGAGTGACAAAATGACAACTGTTAATAACACCCTGAAGAGTCTGAGTGAGAAGGTGTGTGATGTTGGGTGGTGGTTCACGACAGGTTTTCACCTCATGCGTACTCCCATATGAACCCTAAGTACAAATTGCATGTTACAAACAAGTGGTATCATACTTGTTGTACTTGTGAAGAGAACAGGTGCTGTTGCTCCTGTTGCTGGTGCAGCAGCAAATGCGAAAGATAGTCATGCCCTCTGCAAAATGTTGTGCTGCAAATTTCCTCAAATGTGGTGAGCTGTTGTGGAAACCACACACAAATGGTATCACGCACTACTGCGGTCCCTGTTGATCTGTTTCAGTATCCGCCTTGTGCATCTGCAGCTGTTCTCCACAGGACATGCAGCCTTTATAACAAACTGATGAGCTCATGCCAAATCATTCCTCAGCAGTGCACTGATGCGTGGCGAAGCGATGCCCATCATCTTCACGTAAATTATTCAGTACTACTCATCAGTGTCATCAATCAGGATTTACCCTTACTGGTAATCAGATTTCGCCGATTCTATTCTGGATCCGCGTGTTTCATCTGGACCCAGGTTGCTGCCAGTTATGGCCGATATGAGAAGCCTGATTGGCTGACTACTGCTCTGAGGCGACGCGGAAAAGAGGCGCTTGCCCTACCTGGAATTATTCGCAGCCCTCAGTTGAATGGGTACAGGAACAAAGCAGAGTTCACAATCGGGCTTGATGTTCATGGGCAGTCAATGGTTGGTTTCTTGCTGGGCAATTTTGTGGTGAGTGAAGCAAATGTTCCTCTGCTGCCTGCTGAAGTGACATAGTCTGTCATTGCTGTACATGCCCCTCCTGCATACCAGACATTTCAATCCATCGTTTTCCATCTATGTTGATCAATTGAAACAGCACCATCCTCTTCTGTTTCTTTAACGTGATTCAATGGTTATAATTGGTTAGACAATCCGCCTGCGAAACATCGGGCGCGAGGCCGATGGCAGTAAGTGCTATGGCTGATGGCAATTATTATTATTATTGTTATTATTATTATTATTATTATTATTATTATTATTATTATTATTATTATTATTATTATTATTATTATTATTATTATTATTATTATTATTATTATTATTGTTATTATTGTTATTATTGTTATTATTATTATTATTATTATTATTATTATTCAACGTGTTTCAAATGTATTTGAAGATTGCGGATGCAACTAGAATGAAGAATGCAGGAGGAGGAGGAAAGGGTTTCTAGAGGATTGCAGGTGCTCGTGGGCTCCAGGAACCCAATTAGACCGAGTTACTGCTGCCACGTGTTGATCAAGTTGCTGCCACGGCTTCTGCCACCCCTGCTCTTTGTGGCCCACTGTATGCACAATCCTCCACAATTCCCTTGTAAAGATCTGGTCGGTGTTCACAAGTTCATAATCAATTCATCATACATTCCTTGACATTATTACTTACTCACACATCATTGAATATACATTCTTATATCGCCCCTCATTCAATATTACAAAAATGAAAAAAATGATATATGCAGGATGGCGTCACTGCAGTTGCCAGCTATACATCCTATAGTAACCCTCGTTTGTGCAGTCTTAGACATTATCAGTTTACGTATACATTATTAAGCATACATATCATATTGTCCCTCATGCAGTGCTAATGTATGCAGGATGGTGTCACTGCAGTTGCCAAGTATACATTCTATAAATTCCCTGGTGTTTGCATGCTTAGACATTACCAGTAACTTATATATCTTCTAATATACATTCGATGTTGTCCCTCATGCAATGCTGATGTATGCAGGATGGTGTCACAGCAGTTGCTGACCCCAGTGAATGCCGTCACATGTCCCCCACTTCCCTTGCATATGCTGCTGCCATGAACCACTTCCTCAAGAGCAGCGCCAACAAGCTGCCAGTCTGGGACAAAAGAAAGGGCAAGTGAGTACCTTTAATGATTGGATGAATTTCAACAGCGTGAATATGTTGATAAAGAGACTAAAAAATCACATGTAAATGCTTTCGCCATGACTGAGACGGTGGTTCGCACTCATTGTAGTCTTCAATGAGTGGAGAGCAGCGTTAGAGTCAGGGTGAAAGCATTCACATGTAATTTGTTCAGGTTTTTGATGAAATATATCTCAAAGGTATACCAGCTGTCTGGTTTTTGTGGTGTAACATAACAGCATAAACACAGGAGTGTACCAGGTAGCAGCATGAAGTTGTTGCACTGCCTGGTTCACAAGGGTTCTGCATAACCTATTTGGTAGACTCTTTTGAAATACTTTCGCCTGTGTCGCAAGCCAGGGCACCAGTGAATCAGTATGTTGGGCACAACAGCACAGCAACGCAGCAGCACAGCTGCTGACAAGTATTTATCGTTACGTGCCTGGGAAGTGAGCTAGATGGCCCCATATAGATTTACCCCAAGCACCCATAACTGGTTGCAGTAGCACCATGTAGATTAGCACTATCTTAGCAGTTGTAGTAGCATCTTAGGTCAGCAGCTGTGCAGCTGTGCATGGCATTTTGAGTCACAAACACTCTGGCTTGTGGCCCTCCTCTCCTCCCATTTGGACTGATGGCATTGCATTGTTCAAAATGACCCAACATCAAGTACATGTACATTATTTTACTATGTGGTGTAACATTTTCTGACCTTTAGGGGCTTCTGGAGGCTGCTGACTGTCCGGGAGGGATACTCCCAGAGCTTCCTGCCCCTGCCAGTACCAGCAGCAGCAGCCGGCAGCACAGAAGAGCAGCAGCAGCAGCAGGTACAGGTGCTTGAGCCATGTGCATTAGCAGATGTGCCGCTCTCAAAGTGGCTGGTGAGGAATTCAGACAGTGGGGTGGTGGATGATGAGAAAGATAGCTTGGAATTAACAGAAGTGAGTTTCTCTTTTTGTGCATATGTATAACAACATATGAGGTCAGGTTTTGAGATTTTGAGATATGATGTTTCTCACAGGTGGAAGAGATGACAGGACAAGAAGCTAGGTCTTTGTATCCTTTTCACTGTTTCGTGCATTTACCACCATCTGTAGGGGGCATACATAAGCCGCCCGGCAGGTACCGGCTTATTTTTTCTAGGTTGGTGATGCCTGTGTTGCAAGTCATCACCACCACAGATATAAGAAGCCTGTATTTGCATGCAGAAAGTTGTACTGCAGTTTTAGTAATGGTAATAAGAAATTGGAGATGCAAATATGTAGAAAAAAGAAAAGAATGGCACAGATGGCCTACCTTTCTTCAGCGACTGGTAGCAGCATTTACTGCAGAAGGCAGCAGCAGTGCAAGTCCGTCACCTGCACAAGCAAACAGCCAGCAGATCGTTGGTTCCAGCCAAATCCTAGGCTACATCTGGGTGAACAGATGCGTAGTACAAAATATTATAATAATAATATTATTTGAAAGAGGGACTGTTACACGTGGGTACTTTCACCGTCTAAGACGGTGCTCTCTAGTGATATATGTATCATATTATTATATGATAGTTTTATCATCCACGCAGGGTTCAAGCCAGGCAATGCTCGGGTAGCAGACCAGCAGGCTTATTTGCTGAGTCATCTTCCAGCTTCATGATTTAATCAGATTTGATCCTTTGTAGATAAACATTCAATTATATATCCAATTTCAAAAACACTTGCAACCAAACACTCATACAAACATCCATGTGGGCCCATTGCTGTCCTAAACAGGTCACAGAAACTGAACCTCCAGCTCCTAAACCCTGCAGCGTGCTTGTCATGGTTCAAATTGACCCAACCGGAGCTGCTGGCGGGGCCCCAGAGATCCGGGAACAGCTCATGGCGCTGGCGGCAGCACTGCGGGCGGCAGCAGCATCACAGCAGCTGCCCTTGAGCTGTCTGCTGGTGCAGTATCACTCTGGCGTGGCCAATGCAGCGCCGGCCAATGCACCGCTGACTCCCTTCCCTGGAGAGGCTTCAGAAGGAGCTGATGCTAAGCAGGTGGGCAGCTGGAGCCCTATTCTTGGGGTATATGCATCTTGCTGCTGCTGCTGCTGTGCTGTTGATTATAAAGATACTGATGTGAGGGAAAGGGGGATCCCTACTACAGTTGCAAGCCATTCTGGTATGCATTATTCTTGCAATATACCTCATGTTAATAATTCATGCATTGGGCTGTCTGCCCAAACATCCTGTCAAGGCCTGCACGCTGGAGTCTCAAAACTCCATCTACCATGCTGCTCCTTATGACAGGACAAAGATGCATCTACTTGGCCTGTCCTATAGCATTATCCATTGCTGCAGTGCCTTTCTTGACAGCAAGACGTGCAGTTTGTGAGGCTGTCCAATGCCATATAATAGGAAAAACTACAGCCAGAACAAATCTTGTTCTGGTCAAATCACAACATGCTATTCAACCCACATTCGCATTGGGCACATTTGGCGGTTTCTGATGTGCTATCAGCTGGCAGTAGCAGTCCGTAGTGCCAGGTAATCAGGCGTCTGACAGTGCATAGCTAAATTTGCGCTCATTATTACTATTTCATGACAATTTGCTTTGATTTGTTGAACTGTTTGTTTCAAAGCTGAGCAGTTTGTCATGAGATAGTATAGTGCTGTCAGGCTGTAGCTCCTCACCCTCTATCTTCACTTTGAAAGCCTTTCAAAACGAAGGTGCAGACAGAGGAGGTACAGCCTGACAGCGCTATACCGTCTCAACACAATGGTTGATCTTTTCAAAAGTGACTGGCCCACAACCTCTTGGCCAAGTGGGACTCCCATATTTTTCTTAACACCGTGTTGCACCGGGCATTGTGCAACTGCTGGCAGGCAGCCTCTAACACCTGCACATCCAGTGGCCTCCAAAACTGCCACTGGTGGAGGCTTTGAAAACCAACAACCATGCTCACAAGTGCTATCAGGCGCCAGCAAGATAGCTTCACCCACACAACGTCTGTGAATGCTGGCAGCATTACTCAATGAGCCCGACTTGGGGCTAGCTAGCCCCATACACCCTATAGGGTGTTTGGTGAATATGTATCGGCAACCTGCATATGCAGTGCAAGGTGTTTTCCCTCGGTATCAGAGATTCTCCCCTATGCCCAACTTGGGGCCAGGGTTTTTGGTGAATGTGTCTCGGCAACCTGGTTGCCAATACACATTCACCAAAAACCCTGGCCCCAAGTTGGGCATAGGGAAAATCTCTGATACCGAGGGAAACACCTTGCACTGCATATTGGCACCTTGCTGGTCCCCTCAGGAGCTATTGAAGCCTTCAATACGGTAGCAGTCCTGACTGCAGGGGAGCAGGCTGTGCCTGCGCAGGGCTGTCAGGCACTCTTGTCGCAGGCCCCAACGCAACAGTGGCCTTGGCAAACCACACAGTAAGACATACACCCACATGTTTGGCATGCAACAGACCCAAGCGCACATTGGCTTGGAATCTGTAGCTCTGCCAAAGGCACCAAACACAGGCAATATAGCAGCAGCTGAGTGCACGTCACAAGCTGTATATTGGCATTTTTTTGGGGGGACAGTCTGTGGTAGATGTATCATATCACTCATCTTTATTCTTATAATCACCGTTCCCCTTCCCTAATGCATTCTATCCATCATGCTGGTGCTTTTGTTGCTGCTGCTGCTGTACGTCTGCTCTGCACTGTAGGTTGGCAGCTTCAGTGATGTGTTGTGTGAGGTCCAGTTCCGTGTTTCACCAATGGCGTTCTTCCAGATCAATGCAGGGGCCACTTGCCTGCTGTACAACGCTGTCGGGCGCATGGCAGGTGTCAATGCCAACACACTGCTGCTTGACGTGTGTTGTGGTACCGGGACCATTGGGATAACCCTGGCAAAGCAGGTTGGTTGTGTTCTATGAAATTTGCTAGCTATGACATCTACCACAGCCCAAAAGGGGTTCAGGTTTTCCATGCCGACCATCACATGCACTACTAGTGGGTTCAGGGGCGGCTAGTGTGTTTGGGTACTGCTGACAGTGCTGGCTGATTATCAACTGCAGAAGAGCTGCAACTGTTAGGCACCAACAACACGGCACGCCAGTATTCCGGTGCACAGTTTAACCCGCCTAACTCGTAAAATAATGGTAACCTGGTGCACGTGGAGTTTGAGATGTGTTGATGTTCAAAATGAAATGGTGGTAATCCACCTGCAATTCAACGCTTTGCTGCAGTGTCAGCTGCACAGAGGCCACCAGGCCTTCTAAAGCAGATAATCTCCTGCTCCTGTGTTCAATATGTAACACATTGCACAAGTGATGTACAACATATCTGTAATATTCATCTGCAGGTTGCTGCTGTAATCGGCATTGATAATGTTGAGAGTGCCATCGCGGATGCTCGTGTCAATGCTGAGTTAAATGGCATCACAAATGCAACCTTTGTGTGCGGGGCGGCGGAGCATGTCATGGAGGCTGTACTAGAGGTACGAGAGAGGGATGTTACATGTGGATACTATCAGCGACTAGAACGGTACTCTTCAGAAAGCAGGCAGAGTAGTGTTTGACTATTTTGGCATAGCAGGGTAGCAGGCAGCGGGTGGTACCACCACAGTAGCAGGTGTGCATAGTACAGTCTGCCGACTGATGTCTTGCAGGACTTGCTGCTGGAGCATGCAGCTGTTGCAGACAGCTGCAGCTCTTTGGGACATTGTTCATGTTTGCACACTGGCAATGACTGCACTGCATGATTACTATTGATGAATGTGTTGTAGGCCCAGGGCAGCCCATGTACTGCATGTCAGAGGCCCTCATTTTGTGCCCTCCCGTATTCCAGCAGGTTGCATGTCAGTAGCGTCTCCTTACCCATACTTTATTCCTAAAAACTACTGCTACAGGAGCATGCTCCAAAGTATTCACACCTGGTCGCTGTTGTGGATCCGCCGCGTGCTGGACTGCACCGCAATGTGCTGCGTGCACTGCTGGCGTGCAAGGAGCTCAAACGCCTCGTGTTTGTCAGCTGCAACCCTGACAGTCTGGTGTTGAATGCCGGACTGCTGTGTGGTCGATACATGAGGGATTGGCCTGTGGGGTCCAGAAGTAAGTACCTGGACGTCAATTGCTGCTGCAGTGGAGCAATGGAATGGCTGTGGCATGAGGCAGCAGGGTGCTGTTTGCAGGACACATTGCTGCAGCAGCAGGCTTCGTTTGACAGGGAGACTGCAGTTGTGGTTCTAAGTGGCGCTTTTGTCAACACAATCTGCTCTTTAGCCACTTCCAAGACTGCAGCTGCCTGCATAGCTGATGCTGTCCACCTGTGTCACAGCAGATGCTGTCGAATGATTTGGCAATGGGCTCTGGGGTATCCTCAGTCGTTTGGCAGTATGTTGTTCACTTTTCAATGCAGATGAATGCTCACAGGGCCCACAGTGCAAGTGATTTGGCTCTGTAGTGGTTTGCTATGAAAGAGTTATTCTGCTGTTGTTGCAGGTGAGCGTTCTGGTGGTCGTGGTGGACGCAACAAGCCACCTCCAGAGCAGCTACCCCCCATGGAACCTTACATCCCCTTCAGACCCACACAGGTGCTGTCCTTTGACCTGTTTCCCCACACAAAGCATGTGGAGATTGTGCTGCTGCTTGAGAGAGAGTGAAGGGAGTGTTATACCTGCAGATGCTAGTGCAGCAGCAGGATGATGTTGGCCAGGAAACAGCTGAGCTGCTTGGATTGCCTGCTAGCTGTGGTTAGCATGGGCTCAGTGGGATAGTGTACATTTGTTTGATGACCTTGAATAGCTGTTCTTGAGTTGCAGGCATACCCAGTGGGTGTTACCCAGCACTTGCTGCTCATGCAGAAACAGAGGTGTGCGTTGAGGAACTCCAGCATGCAGGGGCTTGTTACGAACTGTAGAGGCCACATTTTCCCCTTTGTTATTGGGCGCCCTGCATACGGTCTTGGACAGCTTGAATCCAAATATATAAAGTCGATTGTATTGCCAAGGCACACGCACATCGCGGCCATGCACAGTACATACTGGGTTGATAATTGAGTGAGAACTTGTTTGTGCAGTTCTCTTAAGCTCCAATCCGGCAAGCAAGAAACTGCACTCCGCGCGCTCAGCACTGCAGCTTTAGGGCATGACGTGTGGTATTCGCTCGGAAATATGCATATCACACACCTTGTGTAGTAATGTATCTGTATGCATCGTAATCCCGGTGCCATGAAGCTTACAAGCTGACATGGGCTGAGCTACTGTCAGCAAGATTGTGCTGCTTCCTGCAATGCTGGCAAGGATGTTGTGTGGCTGAGAATACGTACGACCAGCGCACCAGAATGGCAGTCAACGCAATGGGCACCCTTCAGAGCAATCTGGATGACGTACATGCGGGTGCAGCAGTTGCCAGCAAAGCTGGCAACACAGATACCATCAGGATCATGCTCCGTGAGCAAAAACGTGAGTGCTCAGAGCTACACGCGAACCCAATCTTCAGAGAGTTTCGAGACGAGCAGAAGAAGTGTGTGATGGCTGCTGGCCAGCAGCAAGGGACAAGAGAACAGCCACCAGTCATAGATGACCTGGAAGCAGGTAAAAACCTGAAGTACTGTGGCATGCACAGCAACAACACCTTAGCAGCAACAGAGACGTTACCAAAAGCTTTCAAGAGCCATATCCGAATTTCACACTTCAGTTATGTACTAGTGTTCACAGATGACTATCAGTGCAAAATGGCAAACAACTGTAGTCATGTTACTGCTGCCTCATCAGAAGAGCATCAGATGCACCACTGAAATTGCGTAGTTAAACTCGAAAACTGCTGCACATTCTACTGCCAATGCTGCAGAGGGCCAAACACGGCTGTTTGATGTCATCAAAAGAGCAGCAGCAGAGCGAGAGGCAGTACCAGAAGGGGTCTGGGCAAACTTTGGCAAGCCATATGCTTGCCTGGGAGAACTACAGCAGGTGAAAGCAGCTTAAAAACCAGGCGGCAGGCTGAAGTACTACACAGTATGGCAGTAAGATAAGATAACAGCGGTGGACGCACTGAACTATGCCACTGGCAGTGTCAATCATCAGACCTCAGCAGTCGCCAGTTACAAGTGCACTTCAAGCCTTTGCCAGCTGGACTCTTGGAAGTATCAAGTTCACCATCATACCAGCAGCAATGGCCATGAACAATAATATTGAAGCATTCGAGAAACCACCCATTGCTTATCCTACTACCCTGATGAACCTCAGCATCCAGACAGCAGCAACTGGTGCACAGAGTGGAGCAGGCTGCTCTAGTTGAACTCAAACCAAGCCCAACTCCAACTGCACTTGCTCCTGCCCTGCAGTTGGATGCTTGTGCAGCTGCTTTACTGCCGAAGCTGAATCGCGATGAACTCAGCAGTAGCCAGGGTTTAAGGCGGACGCATCACCCAAAGCGCCCAACCAGTCAGCAAAACAGCTCCGCAGCTGCAGGAGGAACTGCAACAGTTAGGCAGATGGCGAACGGTTTGGATGTGAGGGGGGCCAGTCAGCAGCAAGAAACCAGCAGAGGTGAGCAGCGGTGCACGTGAGCTTAGTACATGTCTGGACCCACACAGAAATATAAATGGACCAGCTTTTGATAGTACTGACAGTATTGGGGGCAGGTCTGCTGCCCATGCTGACATTACGTGGGATTTTCCCCCATAATTCGTATGTGATAGACACCAACAGCACCTGCACAGCTCTTCTGGACATAGCCATGCTATCCTGGAAGCCTTAGACACTTTTCACTCAATGAGTGACTCACATGTGGCTCCTGCTCTTGCATCTGCAGGCGTAGACATCACTAGCAGCAACACAGATGCAGATACAGCAAAGCTGCTGAAGCACAAGACAGTGGCAAAGTTCACCACAATTGACAGGTGGGTTGGCCTGCCCTGATCATTGATTGCCGGGCGGCTGTCGTACTCTGTGTCATGCGGGTGGGGAGAGTGCTGTCTTAAACGGTGAAAGTATCCACGTGTAACATTCCTCCTCCTCTTAATTGTTCCACTCGCTGCAACGCTTGGCCACAGCAAAGGCCATTCAGCACAAAATGTGCCAGTGTATCCCAGCTGCCCTTCACATCATGTTGGCCTTGTGCTGACAGTTAACTTCACAAAGGAGTTCTGCAGTACTATAATCTACTACACTCCATCATTGTCAATACCTGTGAAGGATTCAGGACATCGCTGTTGCTCTGCGAATAGCATGCAAGCAGCGTATGTACTCAACACACTTGAGCCCAGATAACCCCTTTTTGTATACTACCACAAGACTCACTGCCAGTGAGTCGCACGATGTGCATGCTGTAGGTTGGAAGCTTCATTTCCTGCAGCAGCAGTCATGCAGGCGACCAACCGGAGCAAAGCAGCACACACTGGCCCCAATAAGTTCTTCAACAAGTATGACACTGACCAGCAGCCCTTATTTACCCCTAGAGCTTCCAAGCGGTGTTTGTCCAAACATTCATGCCTTGGAGCTCAGCTCTAGAGACCTGTTGTTGTACCACTACCATGTAACAAGCATGCAGTGCCGGCCATCCATATATGAAGATGGAAACCAAAGATAACATGTAGGATTGCATTCTTTTGACACATACTGTGTGCTGCCTGCAGAGAAGCAGCAGCACACGACTTTGTAGATGTTGCAGCCAGCTGTGGGAAACATTCCACTAAAACCAGAGAGCTGCCAGGTCATGCCCTCATCCAGCAGCAGCAAGCAGCAGCAACAGAGTATGCTGTAAAAAGCCTGGCTGCAGAAGCTCCCAGCAACACGGCGGCGGCTGCTGGCATAGACGCAGCAGGAGACAGGAAGTCAGTCTTTATCACCCAGCGAGCAGGGATCACAGAAATAAGTACCAGCAGCAGTCCACCAGAAGCAGCCAGTAGTCAGGTTCAGTGCAGTAGTGGCAGTGCAACGGCCAGAAGCAACCCGGCCAGGGGCAGCAGTCCTGGTAGAGGTCATGGTCCTCGACGTCTGGCTCTTGGGGGCGCTCCGGCTGCTTGCGCTGCTTCTGTTGGTGGGCCCTGTGTTGCTGGCAAGGCTGGGCCCCCGGACAACCTTTCTACAAAGCGGTGAGTGCAGGAACAATTGCAGATATCCAGGTGTACCAGAGACAACGGTTTACCGGTTTACCTGGCTGAGCCGCTCAATCAGTGACGTACAGGAGCATGTAGCATTGAATCAGAGGCCGTAGCCCCTTCTCTAGCGCCCAACTGCATCTGCTGTCATCATGATCTTTGTTACTTGTGCCGTCAGGTCCCTTGTGGCGGGTAGTGCGCGTGTGCACGCTGCTGGCAGTCCTGCTGCTCGCTGCACTATGAGCCTCCAAGACTCCTCATTGTTGGGCCCTTCAGGCCCCAACAGCGCAGCCAGCAGCCATTTCATTGATCACTCAGTGCTGCCCACTGCAGCAGCAGAAGGTGAAGGAGCTGCTGCGGGTGTCATAACAAGTCAGAAGCCCAAATTTGAGGCTTTGACTGAGTTGACTATGCAGGTTCCGGGAGATGTAAACCCTGTGACAGACTGGCATAACAAATTTGTTGGGGTAGGTGACTTTGGAGGTCGCACTTATGCGCATAATGATGCGAAACCAGGCCCACACTTAACCTACAAAAAAGATTGCTTCGCTCCAGATGAACTACAGCATTCCAAAATGCAATGCCGCTTTCACTTGTCCTGTATTTGAAACCCGAGAACAGCTTCACGGCTTGACCATGACGCCACCACATGGACGCAGTAAAAGTCAAACACAAACATGCAGCAGTAGCTACAGTGGGAGCACCCCATACTGAGTCTGCACAGCACAAAATGCTTCCTGCAGAAGCTACATGCACCTGCTAATGCCATAAAATTATTTGTATTGTTTTTGTATTGTTTTTGATAAGATATATATTAGTACCTGTATGGCTGAATGGTACTGCTAGGCTCGTCATACTGGCTACAAGGCCCTGCAGGACTCATTGTGGCAGCGCAGTCGTGACAGAGCAGTGGCGCGCAGTGACCCTACTGGGCGAGCTGCATTAAACAAGTCATTGATGAATCACTTGGAAGCAACGCATGGGAAGTTGGCTGCAGGATGGATACCAGGTAGGGTTTATGAACTCTGATTAGTCAGGTAGGGTTTATGAACTCTGATTAGTCAGGTAGGGTTCATGAACTCTGATTAGTCAGGTAGGGTTCATGAACCCTGATGCGCGAGGTAGGGTTCATGAACTCTGATTAGTCAGGTAGTGTTCATGAACCCTGATCAGCATAATCCAGTGTCAGACGCATACAGTAATGCACATTGTGTTGAGTTCCCATGAGATAAGGTATGCGCTCCCTGACTTTGACTTATCACTCACATATATCAGCCCCTGATATAAATCTTGAAGATTCCTGCGGCTTGCTGTCGGCAACTGGCCTCACCTCAGTTGCTCCTCCCTGGAGGCTTGTTGTTGTTAATCATAGTCTCCTTTGCATGCAAGTATATAATTGCCTATAATTATATAATATAATAAAATAATATAATTTAATATAATTATAGCACTTGAGGCGACTGGTAGCATGAGATCGCCTCATACAGACCCAACAGGTAGAGTCCTTGACTAGACGACTAGGAAAAATTTCAAGTCCAGCCTCGTACAGCAGAGTCCCGCACATGCATCATTACAAATACATACCTTGCTGTGACACTATTGCGTGTTTTAGCATGTTATGCCTGACAGATGACCATCATGCTGCATGCATTGCATCATGTGATGGCCCCAGGTACTGCGGTTGAGAGTCCTTTTGCCACCGACAGACGGTCCAAGGCTGCAGGAGCAGCAGCAGCAGCAGCAGCTGATCCCCAAGGCCCAACAGCCACGAGAGCTATCAAGCAATCGGAGGTGAGCAGCTGCACCAATAAGCACTGGTGCACTTGGAAGTATTTTCAGCAGGCAAGAAGTTTTTGTTGGCTGGCCTGTGTCAGCCCCTAACAGGTGTGTAGTGCACACACCTGTTGTGTAAATGATCCACAATGAAACAATTTCATGTGTCTTAGTCAAAGTCCTGCTGCTGGTTATGCATCAGCCTGGAGGATTCGCACTAGTTGAGCTCACCATGAGTGGCCCAGAAAAAAAACTGAGAATAATCAAAGTTGGAAAAAGCGCTGTGAAATCAAGTCCTTTGAAAAATAAAAATAAGGTTTTAGGTTCTTGTTTTCATAAAGCCTCAAGCGGCTGAGGGCCTGTAGGGCCTTGAGACCTTGACAGTCTGAAGTAGCTGTCTATGCTGTGACCTGTTCTCAATGAGACCCAACCTGAGCTAAACCTAATTGACTAGTTCACAAAATGATGCGTTGGGCGCAAAATTTGCTGATGGCTCATTGAACCAGCCTGGTAGTTGCGGCAATATTGGGGCATCTGAAGGCAGTGGCAACTATTGTCTATCATAACTACGGGCCCAGTCTTGGAATGATCATGACCTTGCGTCCACATCGTACTGGAGGTGTTGTCTCACTGCTGCTGCTGCTGCTGCTGGTGGTGGTGGTGGGGTCAGGTTGAGCTTCTGGAGCACTTCTATGATGCTTTGTGTGGCCTGGTTGAGAAGCAGCGGATCAGTGATCCCCTGTCACTCATGGTAGTGCACAAGGTACAGAAAACTGACTGTGTCCGTTGCTCGACATTATCTCTGACTGTAGTTCAAATCTAAAGCCTAAATTCAAGTCTAAATTGTGTCTTTCCCTTGTAGTGACTGCAAGGTGCAAACGTTCAGCAAGTACTTCTCATCCCAACACCTGTTTTGATTGCACATATCAATCTCTGCCGCAAGCCTGTCATGGTTAATAGTGAGTTGAGTCAGTATGATCTCACAATTTGGCATGTTCCTGATGTGACTTACATGTTTTTCTTTCATATGAAACAAAAATTTGTAATATTACTACATGAACAAAACTCTATGGTGATGATGATGATGCTGTGGCAGGTGAAGGGCTTGTTGGAGGGTGGCACTTTCCTGCAGCCACCCCTGCTGCAGCAAGTGGTCAATCAGGTAGCAGACCTTGTGAAGAGTTGTGGGCTGGTGCGGTACAACCGCTTCGCCCTGCCACTGCTCACATTCATCAGGAAGTGTGTGGGCGTCAGCCCTGCTGAACTCCAGTCCATGGCTGCTGCTGCTGGTATCGCTGAGGTGCTATATGAGCAGCAGCAGCAGCTGAGCTCAGCTGCAACAGCAGCAACAACAAGAAGCCCGCGTGGGCATGGTGCAGTCTTGCATGTAGTTGTAGATGCGCTTGAGAGCAGTTCCTGTGCTACAGCCGGAGTATCGGCACTAGCCAGTCCATCTAGAATGAGTCCCAAGAATAACAACAGTAAGCTGTCAGGTGTTGTTGAACCAGGAGTTTCCGGTAGCAGATTCAGCAGCAGCACAGTAGCGGCAGAAACAGCCACTGGCAGTGCGGGAAGTGAACCTCGTAGGGACAGCAAAGCAGGTCCTGCTGAGCTGAGGGGCAGCCTCTCTGCAGCCAGGCGCAACAGTAGGCTGGAGTCAGTGACTATGAGGGATGCCGCTGGAGTGATACCACCGATTTCTATAGCTGCAGCAATGGCAGGAGCTGCAGCAGAGATCAGAGAAGCTATTCATAGTGCCCCTCAGTCTCACCGTGCTGCTGCTGCAACTGCTGCATCTGGAGGCGGTCAGTCAGTTAGAGTAAGGGTTCCAGGAGTTGCTGGGCATGTGGAAGTCCATCAGCAACACATAGCATCTTCTGCTGCTGCTGGGGTTCCCCCAATCAACCTTAACAGTAAAGCAGGCCCCGCATTGTCAACTGCTGCTGCTGCTGATGATGATGATGATGATGAGCGTTCAGCTGCCACAGCAGCCGCTGCTGCGGTAGATGACCAGCCGCTACCTGATTTAGGGCCAGATGAAGATGGTCAGCCCTTGAGTAGACGAGCAAGGAATGCCGAAGGCATGCTGAGTTGGAGGATGAGCCAGACTCAGTCAGCAGCATCAGAAGATGCGGGCAGCAGTTACAGGTCCTGAAGGGGATGTCTGTCTGGTATCCATTGTGTGATGTTGTGCACAATAGGCATCATGCTGGTTGGTGTTTGGTACACGGGAGGTGGTCTCCTTTCATTAACTAGATTCACCTGGTGGCCAAGTTAGGGTTGATAGCTGTCTACACATGTATATGCCTGCATGCATATATATGCAGCAAGCTTGAGTAAGCAGCACTGCCAGTGACTGTATCATACAGGGGCCCTTGAACATTCGTTAACCAAGTGTTTGATGTCGATTCTGATAGTGAAGTGCTAGTGAACGGTTGATATTGATGTCCGCCTGTTACTACTACTACTACTACTACTACTACTACTACTACTACTACTACTACTACTACAAGTTACCTCAAGGGTTTCCACCCGAAAGGAGCCAACTGATGGCTCATGGGGGCACACCAAAAAGAAACAGAAACCAGATTCAATCCGGTTGAATATCTGCAACTTCAACTTGCAGAAGATCATCAGACTCAACCTCCAACTCAGACTCAGAAAGATTATGAAAAACATGCATAGGTGCTTATGGATTGCAACGCAACAACCAGCACAAATGAACAAATGCAGCCACAAGACGCTTGTCCTGACCCATGAAACGTGCCATGTGAGGACCAGCTGTAGTGATAGAGTGATGCAAGGTGTCACGGCCACCAAACTGCTCAAACAACCGGGGAAAACGGGACCGCACTTGATTGTACCACTCACACTCAAAAATCATATGAAACTCATCCCCAACAGAACCTGAAGCACAGTGTTGACAGTGGCGCAAATGTCTGGGCAAACGTTGTCCTGTGTCAGCATCAGTAGACCACCTACCTGTGGCAACAGGGAGGTCATGTGCACCCAACCTAAAACGTAACAGAGACGACATGTGTGCTGCACTGATACCTGCTGTCCGTTGGATATGCAAAGGGCATGTTTTATACCTGTCATCGCCTTCCAACTCAGACATACGCACAGGCGAAAACCATTTATCATACACAGCATATAACACTTGTTCAGAAGAAGCGGAGCGAGGGTCAGGCGGCAGATTAGACCACTTTTGAAAGAATTAAGAATCAAAAAGTGACAACACAGAATCAATGCTAATTTGTTGCAGGGTCCTAGCAGCCCCGGTAGCCGACAGCAAATTACCAGTGTCAAAGCCAATGCGCTATAAGACTTTGAGGAACTAGAAACACCACACCTTGACACCATTAGACAAGTCAGTGCGCATATCCCAGTTGTCAAGCATGCATTTATATAACAAGCTCTCACGACCTGCTGCACAAACTCTGTTCCATAAATCACACACAGAGGATAACCAGGACCTAACCAGCGGCGTACACCCAAACTCTCTAAGCAACAGCAGCCGAGGAGTGGACTTCCGCACACCACCAGCAATACAACGCAAGAACAGAAACTGCACGCCGCCGGCGAATCTGCTGCTGGCCAGCGTTGCCTGACACTTTCCGCTGCGAGCTGTCCACGAGAAACCGAGTCCAACGTTTTGAGGGCACTCACAACGTGTTCAGATAGCTTCTGGTGAGAAGTCATGTAAGGAAACCGGCAGTGTGGCACCAAATGTAAATGTTTTGCATCATATTTCTGAGCTTGAGATTGAGCCGGATAATAGTTAGCAGGTTCAACTTGCAGACATTCTGCCGGATTGAATCTGGTCTGTGTTTTTTCTGTGTGTGTGCCCCCATGAGCCAGCACTCGGTTGCATATATGCCTGTGCCAGATCAATGTGCTGCTTGTGCCATCGGATGACATGTGCCTTCCATGTTGAAGCTTGCTTGGCATACATGTTGCTGCAACAGATGGTCTGTCTGTGCACATATTTGAGGCATGCTATTGGAGGAAGGTTGCTGGGGTGTGGGGATTGGGTAGGCCAAATACCCACTGGTCATTGCAGTCTGCATGGTTGGATGGTAGATTGTTGGGTGACAGTGTTGTCCTACTAGTAGCTGGGTTTGAGACAGTGAGTGTCGTTGGTCAACCTGGTTGACCGTTGGCCGGGGCAGTACTGGCCTGACAGAACTGAGACCCGGGCAGCAGAGCTGGCTGGTCATCAGGAGACCACTCCCTTGTAACAGACACCAAACAGACCAAACCACCAGGACTACTGCTGCCATGCAGGCATGGCAAGACCGACAGCAACAATTGCTGCAGCAACAAGCTCAACAACGCTGTTATGTACAGAAATTAGGAAGCAAACGGGCATAAGACTGATTCGTGTCTTTTCTGAATCTCTGTCTAGAGCATACCGTACCATACCACTGGTATGATGCCATACAACCTGGCCCCAGAGGGGCCCCCTGAGGACCCAACATAGTCGCTCATAGCCGCTCATGCCGTCGGGGGGAGCATATATATATATAAGTTACCCATTAGCCATAGCAATCCTGCCATCGGCCCCGCGCCCCATTTCAGAAGCGGACAACAACAATCCATGCTGAGCGGTTCGACCGCCACTATGCTCACATTGACACCGTAGTTTCCAAGCAGTAGAGAGGTATTGTGCAATACATGGCAACACACATTGTAATGTACCAACGGGGGGAGCATAACATTTGAGGTACTACTACGACTTAGTAACTCACATCCATCCCCTAGATGGTACAAGTAATGCATGGAACCATCCTCCGTAAGAGAGGACCTGTAGAAAGCCTTCCATACGCGTACGACACTTGGTTGACCGCGATGAGCCCCAAATTTAAAGGGAGGACTCCTCCCTTCAAAGCGAGTTAAGGTCTGCACGAAGTTTGTTCAGACCTTAACTCAGGCAGTGAGGTCTTCATCAGGCTGAGGGATCTCCTCATACAACAGGTCTTCTTCTGCAGCTCGCCGAGCTGCATCTCGTTGCTTCAGCATCTCGCGCAGCGCCTTGGCATCCGCATCATCTACTGGCATGCCTTCTGCTGAGTTGGCTGCAGCTACATCCTCTGTTGCTGCATCACCATTCTGCAAGCAACCAAGATGATGCCAACAAGCGGGCACAACTGAGAGTGCAATAATGATAAGTTGGCATCAACTCAACAGCACTGGCAGCGCTATCAGCCGGCAAAAGCGGATATAGACTCTGCAATTGATTGCTGAAGAAGCATGTGTTGCAATTGTCATGCATTCTTCAATGGCAATTACTTCTACCACTGGCACACAATCATAGACTTGTCATGTTGACCCCGCGCCCCAATACACCACTGATTTTAACAATCACCACCGGTGCTATCCTTCTTCTATGACATGGAGCCCTGTTGTACTGTTATTTAGAGGCATTACACCCACTGCATTATGCCAGCGCTTCAGCATGCCACATGGAAGCATGCAAGCATCATGCAGCGGCAAATAGCCGCTTGCCCAACAATTCCCTCATATAACCGTTAATGGCATTGAACAATGGCCATGATTTTTTTTTCTTGATTTAGATTGTTTGATCTGATTGTATTTACACATAACTTATGATCAGAAATAAACTAGCACTGCTTTTCGTAGCTAACGGCTTGCATTGTGCAGTGGCAAATAGTCCCTTGCCAACAACTTCCACTAAATGACTATGCTCCAAATCTGACAAACACACACACACACACACATCCCTTTACTTGAATGCATTCTACACAGTTTTGCACAACATCACATGATATGTTTTTAGCTTGTATATGGTAGGTATTTGAGTCTTTGATATTATAACTCAAATGTGCATCTTGAACATCTACACCCCTTTCACTCTTTCACAGGTTTGAGTCAAACAACATTGTAAATATTTTTGTCATGTCCCACAAAGTGCAGATACACAATCACATGTCTTACCTCGGCATCCCGCATATCTACATCCCCATGGCCCGGTTGTCGCTGTCGCACTTTGCGGCCCCCTCTGCCGCCAGCCTGCATGTCTACATCACCAATATTCTCTTCACCCTCCAGCATCTCATCATCACCATCACAATGCCGTTGCCGGCCACGGCCTCTGCTGCGGCCACCTCCGCGACCCCGCTGTTGCTGCTGCCCCTCCTGCTGACCTTGTTGGTAGTCCTCAAACCGCCGCTTTCCCTGCCACAATCAGGAACGTGATCATAATATGGGGCTGGTGGCAGAATTGCTATGGCTGCAAAACACTGACTATTATAATAATAAACATGACCAACAGCACTCAAGATGCAGAGCATTGCACTTTAAAAACCCAATATACAATGGTTTGGTTACATGTAATCAAGTGACCTGGTGTGTGAATCATGCTATAGGCCAAATACATACATACTATTATGCCGAGCGTGCAAGTGCACGTAGGCAACTATGCAATTGTGAAGCTCTTGTTTAACCCATTCTTCAAGTATCATGATGGACAGCAGCTGCAACACAGTGCACATCAATGGATTGTAAGTCATAGACCAGCCCCAAGGACTCAAGGCCTGGCTCGATCAATCATGTAGCATACACAAGGTTCTGTCTGACATTGGTACTTATGCTTTTCTCTAGTAGAAAATAACACAGAAGCCAACACATTTGAACCAGCGGTAGCTTGCATACCTTCCAGAGAAACCTGCTGCGCTTCTCTGCATGCGGATCCTTCTGGTCAAGATCTGTGGCCATGCGGTACATGAGAGGTATCTGCAGCAGCATAGAAAGCAAGCTGTTTGGTTGTTAGGCAGAGATGATGATGACAATGATGATAATAGTAATAATGATCTGATTTTGAGGCAAAATGTGGCTTGCCGCCAACCCTTGCACATGTGTTTGAAGGGGTGGGCTTCTGAGTTTTGAAAGTCTGGCAGCGATTGTCTATGGCATGCGGAGCTGGTGTAATGCTGCTTTGGCGATAACTGAGACACGAAACAGTTATACTAGCAGCTCAACAACAAAGCAAGAAATGTACCTTGACCTCCTTCTCCTTTCCCCTGCCTTCCTTAGTGTGCTTGATGAAGTCTCGCCCCTTATGCCACAGATAGGGCATGTTGACAACAGGGTCAACATCCATCGTGTGCTCATCCATTCCATCAGGAGCAGCAGATTGCTCCTCAGCAGTCAAAGGATGACCTGTGCCGGCGATAGCACGCCGTGTTGATGCCACATCCTGGAAAACAACACAACCTGCAGTGGCAACAAGGGTATGGCTTGATGAAAAGCGGGCAATTCCAGCTGTACCAAAGGAACATGATTTCTTTTCAAAACAGCGTCATGGCATGTGATATCAAGAAACGACACATACTGGTGAGCTTGCAGATTAAACCAAAGAAAGTGTTTTCTGCTCAGGAGTCACACCCATGCACGAGGTGTCAAAACACCCCTAATGCTACATCACATGCTAGTGTTGATTGTGCATGCGGGCGCTGAGACTTCATGACACACACAGCACACTCTTTATCAAGCAATACCAGAATATCCAGCCTGCTATTGGCACTCCTGCAAGCAGGCCTTAGCTGGTATTCAGTCATATATACAGAGCAAGATTTGCACAAACAGTGAGCTGCAACATTACTTACAACTGCTGTCATTGATCCACTCAACCAGAGTGGGCCCATAATCTTCAAAGTATGCCAGGCAGTCGGCAGTGCTCATGACATCAACCCCGTACAGGTAGATGGCAGTCTCCCTTCTAGGAATATCTTCTGGAGCATCTTTGCGCGGCTCAAATAGGTCTGCAGTTGAAACACAAACAAATTTGTTACAGAGCTCAAGATATCACCACAAGGCGACAGTTGTGGCAAAAACAGGTATAAGGGAAGTGCTGCAATATGGAATGTTCCTGGTACACTGATTGCATGTGGAACCTCTCAATATCTGTGTACTAGTTAGAAAGCGGTCCAAAAAGAAACACATCTGTGATACACTCCCCTGAAGTGCAAACATCTGCGGCCACCTGAGTGACACTCCCTCTAGTAGCATGCAATTGTATTAAGCCACAATATAGCAGGTCAAGAAACACACTGGGGTGGTGTACACAGCTGCATCAATGCTCAGCACAAGCCAGCTACACACCTGCTTTCTGCAACACCGTATCTGCTGTTGGCTTCTGGTACTCTACGCCAAACTTCCTGGCACGGGCCTCCCTCTTGAGTTCCTCTGGATCAGGGGCATACGCCAAGGGCTGCCTATCTTCAGTGAGACCAAACTTCTTGGCTCGTGCTGCTTTCTTGGCCAATTCCTCCTACAAAAGTGCCCCCAGCAAGGGATTTAGGTGGGATGAGACTTTTTTTCAGCAGCGTGCTGTTGTAACAGAGACAGATGCTTGGATTGCAGATTGAAGTGTGTCCTGCAGCTGCTTGAACGCGCTGCTGAGATGCTACCATACAGGGCTGCACTGCTGTTGTGTTCTTGTTTTGGTGCTGTCCTGCTGATGCTGTAAGGCCATGAGGGCCAGTTGGTGAAGCTGTAAGGTCATGAGGGACACACGGTGATGCCTGAGCCGATACTGTGTGCAGCAAGGGAAGGCCCCAGATGGTCCAACACTGACAAAATCAAGCAAGGTGAGGCTTAGGCGGTGGTTATGTGTGTGAGTCTCTGAGCATGCATCAGCCAGGGTTGCTACTTCACCTGTTCCCCTGCAGTGCTGCATGCTGCAGTGATGCAAACTGCACTCCTGTAGAATGCAATACTGCAACACTGTTGGGACAGGATGGCTAGCTGACCCCATCTCCTGAATTAAAATCTTCAGCTGGTAGGCAACTCTTTACGGGGGTTCTTTGTGGGTTGACTACTCTTATGTAGTTTGCGCTGGGATTCTAGGTAAGTCAGACACACCCTAGGGTGTGTCTGTTGCTGCTTTCAGGGTGTCAAGTTCCGGCTGCATCTACTTCTCTCTTTTTAAATATAATAATGATATGGGTTTCATGAATAAAGAACTGCTGCAGCACGTGACCACTGCAGGTTTACTGCATAGAAACTGCAAAGAATGGTGTCTTGGGATAGCGGGGCTGCAATGTCTGTTCTGTTGTGCCAGTTGCCTCAAGTTGCAGCCCCACTATGGGTATTCTGAAACTAGTAATCTTGCAGGACCCATCCTGAACACATCAACACTCATGCATCGCTGCTGGTACGCCCCCATGCGCTGCTATAGACCCAAAGTAGGTGTTACTGACCTCGGAGAATAGATCTATGCCTGTTGCAAACCCCTCTCTCTTGAACCGCTCCTTTCTGGCCTCCTGTGCGAACCTTGGAAGCCTGGCTGGATCCTTGTAGTCTGTGCCAAACCGTTCCGCCCTGCACAAACCACGCAACGTATGCAATCTACGATGCCGACACGTATTGATTCCTGCCAAACTGCCTGAGTATTGGGAGGGACTAGTACTTGCTGCATCATTAGGGGGAACCAGATCATGTCAATCAGCATTGATTTTGGCAGCTGTAGCGGCCCGCCAGTCCCTGTCATGCGCATCATAGCAATCAGTTTGGCAGCGACGAGACCGACCTCTGTTTATGTTTGTCCCTTTCCTCATCAAGGGCAGATCTGGCTTGCTCCTGCTGCTCTAAGCTGAACACGATATGGTGCCTATCCTCAGCCATGACTACGCTGCAACTTTCAACGACAAAACACTGATACAATACCCAGCGTTGCAGGCCTCATATACTGTGTCAAGAGATGTCTGGAGCGGTAGGTGACCATCTGAGTAGCATGCTGCTGCTGAATCTGCGAAGCTATCGAACGTGCAATACCACACACATAAGCAGCAGTGAATCGACTTGCCAACATGCCTCATGCCACAACCGTAGCCGTCTGCTTGAGTACACTGACCAGACTTTTGAGTCCTGTTATGTCACATTCCGGCCCTGCACCCGGCAGGGAGCCTGGGTCAGTAGGTGATGCAAAACCATGTACTGAAATGCATCACAAGCTGACATCTGTGTGAACACGTCTGTGGCATTGTCACTGTGCAGTTCCTGACTTGGCCACACATCGATCAGCTAGCGCCGAATCTTGCAGCCACGCCAACTCATTCTGTCGGTTTCAATAAACGTAAAATGGTGTGTATCAGGCCAGCCACCGTCGACGACTTGATGCAGATGCAGAGATGTAACCTGCTTTGGTGAGCAGCTTGCAGCAGTAGGGCATGCTCGACATCTTCCCCGTGATCCGCATGCTGACTGCTATGCTGTCATATGATTGCAGCTTGCCAGAAAACTACCAATTGAAGGTAAGCAACAGCCCGCATGGTGCAGCTTCGCTGTAACTGGCTTGCGAGGATAGGGCAGGTGGGATGTCCATATGGGGTGACCATATGGGTGACATATATCTAGTATTGGCTACCGAAATTGGCGATACATACACAATCATAATTACCCATGGGCCGTGAAACAAACCCTGCTGTGCTTGCGTCATGTGCAGTACTACTTCTATCACATCCTATCCTGGCCACAGCTCCTGCAAGTAGCAGAAGACTACAATGGGAAGATAGTAGGCTACGTCTTAGCGAAGATGTGAGTGAACTGTAGCACTTCTAGCATACCTGCAGCAGCTCCTCATGAAGGTGCTTCAGGAGCTGGCCTCATGTTTACATGTACCATTGAGCATGGCTTCAGCAGGGCTAATCAGATGAGCTGGTCACTGCTCAAGAGGTGGAACACTGCTTCGGCCCTCAGCTGCCAGCATGCAGAAAAATAGAGAGAGAGAGTGGCAGAGAGAGAGAGAGAAGAGTATTTAGATACTTCATGTTTTGGCGTCTGCGCTGCAGGGAAGAAGAGGCAACAGACCCTGTCCATGGACACATAACATCATTAGCAGTTGCACGTACTCACCGCAAGATGGGTATAGCAGCAAAACTCATGACAGCTGCACGTAAGTAGGGCTTGGGCCATAATAGCAATTGCATACGCGTTCTGTACACTGTATTGTGCACAGGACGCGTACGCAAATCATGTGACGTGCAGGTGGAGCAGTGGTCTAAGGCCGCAACAGTATGAGCAGCAATGACTTGCTGCAGCAGAAGGTTGCAGCAGGCAGCGATACATCTGCTGCGCCAATCAAACATTGCGTGTGCGGGCATGATCCGCTGATGCACCCAAGCACAGCCATCGGCTGCCGAAGCCATCAGTATCCAGATGATACCAACATGCAGAGTATGCTTGCCATGTCTTGCCTTGAGCTGGTGCCATTAGGACAGTAAGCTGCTGCTGACACTCTTGCTGCGGTTCTGCTGTGTTGTTATATGGGTTTGCAGACAAGGCAATGGAGGAGGTTTTTGGAGCTGAGTATGTGTCATTGCATGTGCGAGTATCCAATAAGGGAGCTATCCACCTGTACACTGAAACACTTGGTTACAAGTGAGTGTAGCGTGCTGCTGCAGTGGGAGGCAGGCCTTGTACCTGTCTCACAATCCAGGCGTGAACACTGTCCTGAGGCTGCATGATATGAGGGGCAGGGAGGAACTGCATAGCAAGACCTGCAGGCCATCGTCTGCATCAAATGGTGTGTCTTGTCCAGGGCATTACTTTGAACAAGAGTGGTTTAGGGTTTGTCCTGCTGAATTGGCAGTGTCAATGTTGATGTGAGTTGTCTGGGACCCAGGGGTACATCCACAACCTGCTGGCAGTTGGCCGATTTCTTGTTGTGATCAGACTTCTTGCTGTCCACTGCACTACTGCGGTATGCAGGGTACAAGAAACGGAAGCCAAGTACTACGCAAACGGTGAAGACGCGTTTGAAATGCGCAAGTACTTTGGGTCAGGGGCGGGCAAAAAGAAGGGTGGCAAGAAGGGTGGCAGCAGCACAGCTGACAGCAGCAGTAGCCAACAGCAGCAGGCAGCAGCTAGCGAAGGAGCAGCTATAGAGAAACAGCCCGCTAGCAGTAGCTAGATTGTGATTGTGCTACGTGTGGCTGATCACATGGCTGCTGACAACACACCTCCCGCAAGCAGCTGATGACCTGGTGTGTGTTGCTGCTGTCGCAACTAAAGTTATTACATGGGCTACATGGACCGGTCACCAACCGTGTAATCTGATGTCATGTTGTCGATCATGGATTGTGTTTTCGAGATTGGCCGTGCAGCGTGCTTGGAGCACGAGCTTTGAACAAGCACTAGCTAGCGGTCAACTACAGCACGTGTCCCAAAGTGTCGCAACAGCGTGCATTTATGCGTCACTTGTCTTGTTGAGATGTGCATTTAGCACTTTCAACTGGCATTCTTGCCCGGTCAAGGGTTTTCCGCTGGCTTTCCTCTGGGCCATGTCAACTTTCGACACTCACGAGGCACAAGATCAGCGGACGATTCAGATCAATCTACCTCCTTGCACAATATGCGCAGGTACCGCAGCTGAGGCACTGGCTTTTCTACTGTGCATGAGGCACACTGTCGATGTTGATCATGAGTCTGTGCAAGACGGTGTTTCGACCTACTTTTGAGCATTATGGGAGCCTCTCGATCTTCCTTACCACACTGCTTACTAGCAAGTGAAGTATCGATACTAGTGCAAGTGTCTCTGGAGGCACTCAGGCTCCTGTTGCATGCGGTATCGTGTTTAGTGGGTAGTGTAGGCCAAACACTCGGCCAAATGTGGTTCAGCCTAGTGCAGCAGCAAGGGGGCCAGAGAACAAAAAATACTCGCGCTCTAGAGGCCGCTGGCACACCACCGAGGCAATTGTTGCAGGTAGGCAGCTGGTCTGCGTGATCAATGTTGTGTTAGGCTGCTTGGGCTTCTTGCTGCCGCTCACTGCCGGTCAGATAATGCTGACGTCTGCAACCGATAGTGCTCGCTCTGGCTCCACGCTGTCGCCTCTGCACCACCTCTGCTGCTTGCCCGCAGATGATCGCCTCGTACCTTGAACCAGGCGATGTGGCTGCCGCGAGGCTCGTTTGCAAGGAGTGGAATGCGTATTTGAGTGCGCAGGTCAAAATTGTGCAACTCCCAGCACACCTGTGGCAGTACACAGTATCAGGGCAGCTAGTGCAGCTGTATCGCCTCATAGACGTGTTCAGACATCTACAGGATGTCAGACTCTCAGTAATCAGCAGCAAGCCATGTGACAGCTGGTCAGTTTCACGTGCTATGGACACTTTCCGGGCACATATGCCTACACTGCACAAGATGGAACTGCTATCCGTCATGCAGCCTGCCCACTGGCGAGCCATTCTTTGCAGTATGCAGTGTCTAAGCTCCCAACTCAACAGCCTAACATTTGAGAACATCTGCTGGCCACCACCAGAGACCCTACATGTAATAACTCAGTTTACGTCACTGCGGCAGCTAGTCATCCACAGTCCCCACTTCAGTAGGCTTGAACAGCAGCACCTGGAAGCAATTGGTCAGCTTACGCAACTGCAGACGCTATCCCTGCACTTTAGGACAGTAGATGGCACCATCAGCTCCCCACTGGCCTTGAATCCGTTGTCTACTTTGGTTAAACTCACACAGTTGGAAGTAGAGTACCTCGGTAAGCTGATCCCTTGAACCCTCGACCTTGCAGATGTCCGCTCTCAATCCAACAGCATATCAAGTGTCCAGGGAATGACCTTCTGATGCCATTGCACTGGTTCCGGCATTTGTGCCACCCATGGCTGGTAGCAGCATGCATGCAACTCTGCTGCAGCGACGCAACCCAGACTATGTCCCGGACAACTTGTCACACAAACTACAGTAACCATTCTGCACTTGAGCAGCCGTGACAGCACACAGCAATGATGAACCAGCTCTGCTGTGTGTGGTCCTGCAGGACTCCTGGAGCTTGCCTCTGCCGTGCAGTTCTGCAGTCCCAAGGCGCTCGCATCACTGCGCAGCCTCGTCAACCTCTCAGTGACGCTGGTGCCCTTTCCTTCCCTCACCAGCCTGCAGCAGCTGCACACCCTGACTCAGCTCACACTCCAGCAACCCCAGCCACTCAGCACAGCCCAATGCAGCAGCTTGGCTACCTGCCAGCAGCTGCGCAGCCTCAACCTCGGCAGCATACAGTGGGCAGATATCCCAAAGCTTGCACCCATGTGCCAGCTGCAGCACCTGTCCTTGCAGCTTTGGCAGCCAGCCAGAGGCAGCCTGCCTTGCACTGCTGCTGGTCTGCAACTGCAACAGCTGAAGGGATTAGTAAGCTTGCGCAGCTTCAGGCTGAGGGGTCAGTGTGAGGTGACTGCTGGACTTCTTCAGAAGCTGTCAGTCCACTGGACTGCTTTGACGGGGTTAGATTTGTGTTGTGTGCTGCCAGATGGCACTCAAGGTGTCGAGCACTTTTCTGGACTCAAAAGTCTCAAAGTACAGCCGTACAAATGGGATGGTGAGTTTGTTGACGGTGATGGTATCTTCAGCTTTTGCTGGAGTACCTCCCATGAGGATGCCTGTGGTATGCAGGCCTGCATACAACAGGCCTTGCATGTGCGTATTTGGGTGTGTCAGACTGATATACCTCCAACTTTGGGGTATGGTGCGATCAAGCGATCAAGTCTTAGGGGAGATTTTACTAGTGATGCAGTGTATGTAGTTGAGATGCAACATATGTAGTTGAAGGCACATCAATGTCTCCCTTTCAACAAGGCACATCTTGCAGGACCAGTGCAAGAGAAATCACTTGAAAGCGCAAACGGCATTTATTGAAAACCCAGTCAGGATCAAACAGCCGCAGCACATTGCGTCACATTCACTGTGCCAATTAAATGTTATTTCCTGCATGACGTGTCACAGACCTGCAAAAGACAATTGGCTGCCTTGAAACACTACTTCTGAACCTCCTTGTGTATCAATCTGTCTGCAGTTTGGAGCAGTGACCCTCCAGTGCTCCTGTATCCAGCCCTGCTGCCACCAACACTCACAACCCTTGAGGGTTTGGATGTCTGGTGCATGGATGAGGTCCCAGCGACCCCCAGCAGCAGCAGCAGCAATAGCAGCAGCGGCGGCAGCAATGTCAACAGCATGAAGCTGAGTGGAAGCTACAGCAATTTTACCGGTCTGTGGAACAGCATGTCTGGTGTTGGCAGCAACTTATGCAACTCGGGAAACCCTTCTGTCATTTCCAGCAGCAGCAGCAGCAGCAGTGATTGTACTGCTGTTGGAGCTGTTGACAGCACCAGCAGCACCAGTAGCAGCAGCAGCAGCAGCGGTGGCAACATCTTTGGGTACGATCCTGCAGCAGCGGCGGCGGCGGCAGTGGTCTTAGGTGGAGTGGAGTTCCCAACAAATAATCAACAGCAGCAGCAGCCACAGCAGCAGCAGCAGCAACGGGCCAATGAGGGGCTGCTGCTGCATACACCACAGCTCAGGAGATTAGTCTTAAGGTGCACCAGCCCTTTTGACCGCAAGCTGCACATGCCAGACCTCACCCTCTGCAACCAGCTAGTGTCCCTTGAACTCCACCACAGTCAGTTTAATCAGGGCCACTTGCAGCACATCGCAGCCAGCTGCCCAAACAGCTTGCGCAGTTTGAAGCTGATTGCAGTCGAGGATGGGGCACGCATTAGGGCGAGCGGGTTGACCATTCTCACCAGGCTGTCGGCGCTGAACAACTTGTCAGTGCACGCACACGAACGGGCCATCAATCGCAATGTGCGCAAAGCCATCAGCAGCATGTCACAGCTACGCAGCCTGACGCTGTTGACCAGCCCGGACTACCCCACCAATTTTGCTCGCAGCCTGGCATGCTTGACGCAGTTGACAAACCTGATGATCTTGCGGGTTGGTCTAGGGTATGGGGCTTTAGATGCTTTGAGACGTCTTGGCACCCACGTTTCAAAGGCCTTGCCACATTGCAACTATCAGATGTTGACTGAGAACACTGATTGTTGATATGCATGTCAGGTGCAATCCTTCTTTGCCCACAGCAGCGTATCTACAGTCATGCGTGGCGTGTCATTTCAATCATGTGACCGGCTGACGGTGCTCGTTGAGTTCAAAGATCAGATGGCCTCCGGTCAAGTCCATCATTGTAGCATCTGGTACCGTCAGTATCTTACTAACCCTCTAGACACACCACTGGTGGTCCAGGCTTTTGTGCCTGCCGATGTATGTGAATTCAGACAGCTTTCAGTGGTTGTCTGCTTTGCCTGTGTCAGTATTTTGCCTGTGGCATGTTATACAGCAGATTTGGCAGAGGTAGGATAAGCTGTCCATAATTCGGTTTTTACCTGTGCCACAATTCATGGCAGATCTGTTGCAGGTGGGTTAGGTTGCTCGAGTCAGTATCCTGCCTGTGACATACCGTAGTAGGATTCCATTAGTCACATGTCAAGTGATGACCCAAGCACAGGAGGATGCCAAGTCCTTGTGCCTGTCTATGGTCTCCCAGAATAAAAGGAGTTTCTAGCAAGTGATGCAGCATACACTTTGCATTTGTTAAATGTCTTACCGCCTCTCTGTCAGTCCGATTGTTCTGGTTTGTCTGGTACTGCTGGCATGTCGTGCATTGCAGTAGCTATGACCATCTTATGACAGTTGTAGCCTAGACATGAGTATTAGTTTTTGTGGCTTTATGAGGCATATATGTCTGTGCCACTAGTTTGGAGATCACTGGTGTTTGTCTCTCTGTGTATGTTCTGTGGGGCTTCACTTGGTGTGTCTTTTTCTGGTTCTATATCAGACAGTTGCGTGGCTGTTGTAAGTGTACAACATGTGAAGTATGTTTTAATACCTTCTGGCCGCAGCAATGGCATGCTCAAGCAGGTGTGTCACATGCAATGACCCTGTATCTAGTCTGGTGTACATCTGGTAGCGGTTTCCAGTGAAAAGATCTCCAATACCAGATGCATTGGTCTTACACCAGATGCATTGGACAGCTCTGTAAGCAGGGGAATGAGCTGACTGTGATGGAACTGTGTCAGGTCAAAACAAGCTATTATCAAACACTCACGATCCTGGTTTTTATCCTGGTTTTATGCACGTATTGCAGTGTTTAATTGTAGCTCATAGGCCATGCGCATCTAGAGAGATATCTCTGAGGTGCTCCTCAGGTCGCATGTATAGTGCTTCTTTTGCTAGCTTGCAAATGCAAGGCGCTGTTGTTTGATTGTGCTGTTCAGCTGGCAGCATCACCTGCTTGCATGTTCTAAACATATGCTGTGTGCTCACTGAGCTCCATGCAGATGTCTGCAATGATGCAGGACATGGTTGTGCAGTTGTCAAGTAGGCAGCATCACCGCTTTGCATGTTCTAAGCACATGCCTGCCCATCAAATGTTGCAAGGCTCTATCTCTTGTACATGCCGTCCTCTGCATGCACAGTGTGTTCCAAATGCCGCAGTCATTGCCAGCTTGGCGGCTACATGATATGTAGTTGCCTGGTTGGAAAATTCTTTTGTGTTTTTCCCATGGCCAGCTGGCTAAAGAAGTGTGCAGTCCTCTATGACCATCTGCTGGTTAGCCACAATATGGCGCAGCTTCTTTGTTGCTGGTGTGAAGAGTTGAGCTCCGGCCGCTTCTATAACCCAAGTACTGGTTTAACTTTCTGATTCTTACGTTGAGTGCATGCAGCTACTGCATCAAACCGTGTTGCTTGGTCCTTGTGATGCCCGCATAGGGTATGCCTGGAGGTACAGCCCTCCCTATCTGGGTCAAACAGGGCTGAAAAGTGCTTGACGTTCTTTTTGGAACTAGTCGACTGCAGTGTATTGAAATTCGAGTTCAACTGCACACAGTGTGCAGTGCTACCGTAGCGCTGGTGTTCAGAGCGGGGCTTTTGCTCATGCAATGTGCATGCCACTTGCTTCTGCTTGTTGCCCAACCAATTGCAATTGCCAACTCAGTGAGCAATTGAACTCTGGCAGCTGGCAGAGATCAGTGCAATCACGTGATGCAATCAGAAAGGGGGCTCCTTTCTAGACATGTGATGGCCAGCAAGGGCGCAATCACTCAGTAATAATAATAATAATCAGTACTTTGCAGCCATAGCATTTACTGCCATCGCCCCCGCGCCTCAAATCTACCCAGTGAATTCAATCCACTTCCGGACAAGGCAGAGTGCATGATTACTTGATCTCAATTTAAATTGAGAAGAAAATTTTGAAGGGGGAAACCACCCGAGAACCCCTCCCATACAATGCCGAGATCCCAGGCTTCCGTGGAGACCTAGGTTGGGACATCACTCAGTGATGAGAGGGTCTCATCTACTTGTGCAATACCAACTTGGTATTGAATACACTGCAAGTTGGGGGACTCTAACCCCTCCCGGCAGCGGCCAGCGAGCTAGCCGCCATCAGATGGCTCATGGCAGTCATGGTACCCTGCCAGGGTACAGTGTACTTCAATCGCGAGAACGTGCGGCCCCTGGCCACACGTGTATGGATCTCAGATGCAGTAGCATGCTGCGCAGTTTACCACCCAGGGCCTGCGTATAGTATACCCCCCTGCCATAAGTTGAACCCGCCGTTAGCGAGCTAATTGGAGACTTGCAAATCCAGGCTCATTGGGCAAAGCGTAGTATAATAATAATTGATACCATCAGCCATAGCATTTACTGCCATCGGCCTCGCGCCCGATGTTTCGCAGGCGGATTGTCCAATCAATTATGGGCATTCCACAAATGTGATCACGTGTGCACAGTGGCAGCCATCAAATAAAGCTCATGCTTTAGTACACAAGTCAGTTCGATATAATAATCAGTACTTTGCAGCCATAGCAATTACTGCCATCGGCCCCGCGCCACAAATCTACCCAGTTACTTCAATCCACTAGTGTACTTTCGGACAAGGCGGAGTGCATGATTATCCGATCTCAATTGTGAAGGGGGAAACCCCTCCCATACCCCTCCCATAGTTCGATATAACATCGATACAACACCACACTACAGCACCATATATGGGCTGCATGGGTTCAATCTCTTTCACAATGATGCCACAGCCTTTTTCGAAAATCTTCCACCAGCTGCAAGGAATCACCAGAAATTTAACAGTCCTTCGATCATTGAGGCCAGTGGCTAGCCAAAGCGCTTTGAGAGTCTAGCAAGGCCCCTCCGCCCACCTAGCATCAAAATATAACCCAGCTGCCACTGTGCCAGGCGGCCTGGCATGCTGCAATATTGCTGCTACTGCTGCTGCGGCTGTGACCACTGGCAGTGCTATCGCTGCTGTTGTCGCTGATGCGGACGCTGTCCGTGCCACTGTTTCATACCAGTGGGAGCGTCTGTGCAAACTGCTTTGATCCGACCACCGCACAGATGATTCAAGTATGATTGTAAGAACGTTCTAGATTACCTTGCAACTTGCACTTGACAAGTTGTACACCGCATAGTTCTAAACCACCATGGCACAGTCCTATATCAGGGCGATCGATAACAGTTGCTTCCCTACAGCCATGTCCGCAGTGCAAAACTTTATCCACTGCAGCAGATTCATGAAGGTCCAGCAGGATGCATAACACCTCCTCCTCCTCCTCCTGCTGCTGCTGCTGCTGTTGTTGACGGTGTGGATTTTCGCTCCCGTATTATATCAAAGCATGCGCCGCTGTCATGGATGGGCGCTTGTCGACCAAGATCAAGGACATCACTGAACTCAGTTGTCAACTGCAACGGCAGCAGCAAGGCAGCAACAGGCAAGTCAATATGCTGGAAGACCTGGTAATAGTGACCAGTACTTTGCAGCCGCAGCAATGCTGCTTCATGTTCTGGTGGAATCATGTATGACTATACAAAGCCAAAAAAAAATTTCAAATAAAAAAATCCTTCCACCTTGGATTGACCATAAACACAGTGATTGAGGGTCATATTGGTGATCGTCATCAATGCCAATGCTCGGAGCAAGTGAAGCAAGAACTGCACAGAGTATGCAATGGCTATTATGCAACATGATGTTGTCAACACCTGTCACAGTACAACAGTTGAGGATATTGTTGCAAAATGTATTCAAAATTGTTTGTTGGGTAACATCTTACTTCAAGGAAAATGTCATCAATGCCAGTCATGTCAAACGGCATCTCACTAGCAGCCTGCAGCAGCAGCGACAGCAGCAGCAGCAGCAGCAGCAGTGACAGCAGCAAATTGACGGCCAAGCATTCCTGAACATGCTAGAATAGCTCCTCCTTGAAAGTGCGTGTGTAATGGCATGTTGAGCATTTGAAGCACAGTGACTGGCACCGTTGCCCAGCAGCAGCAGCAGCAGCAGCCAAACAAAACTACACAATGTACTGTGCATTTATTATTACCAAAACCATCACACATACTGCACACATATGGCACCATCACACTTGCAGCCTTGTCATGCACATTACCGTAGCAGCAGCAGCAGCAGCAGCAGCAGCAGCAGCAGCAGCAGCAGCAGCAGCGGTAGCAGCAGCAGCAGCAGCGGTAGCAGCAGCAGCAGCAGCAGTGTATGCACTGCTCACTACAAAAGCAAGCAGCACTGCCTTAAAGTTCACCTGAACATTCAGCAGCAGCATGCAGATCACTCCATATATGCACGCCATGAAATAAGGGGCAGGGCACCCAATCCTTGAGAACTCAGAATCCACATCACAGACTGCCACATGTTGAAAGTAGGGACCAAGGGTGATAGCGCCCAGGTGTATGAGGACACTGCAGCAGTAGCGCAGCATGAAAGGTGTGCGATAGATCTGCAGCAGCAGCAGCAGCGGCAGCGGCAGCAGTTGTTGCAAGTAGGGGCTCAGGGCTGAGGTGCTAAGTGGAGTACCAGCAGCTAGCAGCGGCAATAGAGTGAAGATTGAGTATTGCTGTTCCCATTGCTGACTTATCCATGGAATGTTAATAAGATCAGATCAGTTAATCTCGGGATCAATCACACAAAATCAGATTGGTTGCGTTCTGCCTGTGCTGATTCATTGCATATTTTTGCTGTAACTGCAAAAACAGTCAAAGAGGCTTCAGTCGATAGAGGATTATTATCAGAAATATTGCAAAAGTCTTTCAGCACTGATCATGAATGAGTTGTAAGCATCACACACACCCTCTTGCTGCCTCAGGAGCGGGAGTAAATGATAGGGGGTTTTTGAAGCAGCTGGCACTGCCATTGCCACACACGCCACCTTCCCTCAGCATACCCGGGTGTCTACTAGAATAGAGTTTATTTAACCCCCCAAGCATATTTTGATTGATTAATGTATCACACATCATTGGATGAACTTATTCCAAACACTGGAAAATGAGTGATTTTTGCTCCCTTTTTTTTCAACCCATTTTTAAAAAAGTTTGTTTGTATCACACATTGTTGCCGCAGCCAGCAGTCCCACCTTGATCATTCTCAGCTGCTCCATTTGCGCCACACAGTATCTGAGGTACTGGGCAGTACGGGACATACCTCCCTCACCTGGCAGCAGCAGCAGCAACAGCATTTGTGTCAGCAGCAGCAGCAGCAGCAGCAGCAGCAGCAGCAGCAGCAGAGTCAAAACCATTGTTATTATAACAATGCAACAAGTGATAGGTCACATGATGCACCATTGTTACACCAATGCTGATGTTATGCTAGTGATTTGGTTGTATTGTGATTAGTTGTATTGTTGCTGTAAATGTGATAAAAATGAACAAGCAACCCCCAGAATGCTGCTGCCGCTGCTGCTGCCACTGCTGCAGATAAAGCTGCTGCTGCTGCTGCTGCTGCTGCTCACCTCCTCTGAGGTACTTGGCCTTGACAGTGAGGTACTCATTCATCACACTCATACGACTTAAACATCTGTATGCCTCCAGAAGATGCCTACAAAGTGAATGTAGAATTCCTGAAAATCCAGTCCTTACAGCAACATATATTCTAAGAAGCTGATCCAGCGAAGCCTCACCATGCTCACACACGTATACATCAAGACTTGTCAGACAGGTAATTGAATTTATGCTTGATGCATGATGATGCATTGGAGAAGTTGTGGCAATGCAGCTCATACTCCTAGACCAACGCATGCCAGATTGCAAACAGATATATATAATTTGAGAGGAGGAATGTATAGAGTAAATGTGATATAAGTATAAATAGTCAAGTCAACCAATCACTACTGGTGTGTCTGATTTATCCTGATGTAACAGAAAAGTACAATGCATGTATTATATGATATTCTGTAGATAGATAAATGGTATTGAATAATATTTTATAAAATCATATATCAGCGCAATTCACACTCACTCATATCCTGGCAGATGTCTGTTTATGTGTTCAACTCTTTGCAGGAAGCTGGCTGTGAGTGATTCAGCATCCGGTTGCAGTGTGGTATCATTCACCAACAGTCGTAATGTGGTCTGTCTCTTCGCTTCTAAACGCGCCTCAGACAAACTTTCATAACCACCTGCAGCACACATGGTACATATACTATATGTACACATACTATATGTACTATATGAACTAGCTATGTAGTAACACTAGCTATGTATACTCTATTGAGAGTGACAACTCAAGTGAAGGTTTTTCAGTGATAACTTTTCAGTAATCATTTATCATTTTTCAATCAAACTGGGCTGACAGTTATCAAGAGCCATGCGAGTGTACAGAGCACCGGCTGAGACCTTGGCAATAACATTGAGAACAGCACAGTTGCAGTGACGACAAGAACGACAGCAGCGGCAGCGGCAGCTGCAGCAGAGACTTGCTTGCCTGTGTTGCTGACAAACAGCTGCAGCTGGTTCAGGAACTCCCAGGCAGTGTTTGAGAACTCCACTGCCCAAGCATGTCTGTCGTTACCCAGGGAACCAGGATATGAATCATCCTGCAGCAGGCATGAATATGGATACAAGTTAATGTTTTTTTCTTGCGTCCTGCAGCAGGCACGAACATGGATACAAACTGTTCAATTGTCACCCTGCAGTAGGCAGGTAAGAATATTAATACAAGTTGACTGTTTGAGAAATCACAGTCCACCAGGGAGGCGTTCCAGTGTGTTGCTGGGCCGTAGCAATGAGCAATTATGGCACTGAATGTATTCTTATGGTTTCTGGTTATTGAGTAGTACTACATTGCAACAATGTGGAATAAAATTCACACTCTGCTGTGCATGTCTGTCACTGAGTGTCATACTTTACAGTCCAGTCAGTATCATTGGCTGTATATTTTCATCGTCATGTTCGAGGTTTGACTAGTTACTGCAGCAATCTGTGCCCGCAGTTATCTGTCCCGTCACCTTGAGTTATTGCCAGCATACATCCCAGATATCAAGCATACATGTGATAGTCAGTATGATAATAGTGCATTTTAGCGACCAGAGTATGTGTGCATGCAGTGTGCTGACCTGAGGCCAGTCACGATGCTGCCAGTAGAGGGCGATGATGCTGGCCTTGATCTCAGCCAGCGTTATCAGGGCACGTTCACGCCTGTACAACAGAAAGTGACAGAAAGTGACATTAAATGACAGAAAATGACAGAAAATGACAGAAAGGAATCAAAAGATTTACCTGAAGTCACCGTGAGAATAAAAAAAGAACCAGTGCAAATCAAGACTGTTGTCCCCGTGGTACGAACGAAACTGAGGTGACCATCATCTATGAGTGATTGTAAATAACTATATGGGTTAATAATAATCCCAATCAGCTAGCTCAATATAGCTGTCAATATTGAGAAAAGAAACAAAAATTTCATTTGGCAGGCAGCTGGCTCCCCTGCTAGCCAACGGAAAATAAACAGTCAGTGCTGGCTGCATGTGAGCTGCGTCGCTTTTGCTGACCCACTGGTTTGTGTTGTATTTGATTTATCTATTCCCTTTTTGACTCCATGCACAGGCCATATCACTGTAAAGTGATCGTGTTTGATGACATATTTTAAGAAATAACATAGTGTTCATGTTGAGAGTCCACTGGACAATCACTTTAAGCAACAAATTATGACGGCCCCAGTTTGATATGCCTGTTTCTGGTGACACGTGACGTTGCTCAGGAATATGCTGGCTGTGACTGCTGAAGCTGCACTTGAGAAGTAACAGCACTGCTATGTCTCGAGTGCAGCACTGCTATGTCTCGAGCGCAGCTCCAGCAGTTGCAGCCAGCATGCTCCTAAGCTGGCTTAGCTGTTTCCTTGATGGCCCTGTGCTGCAGTGCTTAGCTGTTGTCACCAGGCCCAATGCAGTGTTGAGATGAAAGCGCACGTCACACCTACCTCGTAAATGCTTGCGTGATGTTGAACGATAAAGGGAACGTGATGCCCAGAGCTACCAGGCTGAACTCTATATTGTATCTCAGACCAAGCCACTGAGCAACTAAACATGACGTACAGGCCAGCAGGCACAGCAGAAGGGTGTGAACATTAAAGCAGTAGACGGTCGCACGCAGCAGTCGTTTGGCATGGCGGGAGAAACGCGCTCTGCCAGGGAAGGACGACATGCCACTGCTGCTTCAGAGCAGCTGGTTAGGAGTCTGATTTCAGAGGATGCACGCAAGCAGCGACTGGAAGCGATCAGTACATAATACTTTGTCGCATCAACACTGATGCATCTGTGGCAGGAGCGATCCAATCAACAACAAGGTACAGCAAGTTTGCAGAACAGATCGATGCGTCGTGTCATGGGGCAACTGCAGACTGCACTGGCCAAGAACAAGCTCAGACGATTCCAACAAAGGTCTATGGAGATGAACACTGTGCTGCCCTATACTAGCAATCAAGCCCTCGACAGGAATCCTGACAGGCGAATCGCTGATGCGATGCCCGATGATAGGCATCAAAGCGGCCGGCACCACCGCTTGTTGCGACTATGAACACATGCGTTCCATGGAAGTATCTAGGTGTATGTGTGCATGCATTGGCCTCGCTTAGCGTATCTTTGCCTGGATCCGCAGCATACTGCTGCTATGCAAGCTTGCCATGTTCTTATTGCCAGTTGCTCCACGGTGAATGCTGATGCCGTCCATCAACGTGTAACCCCATGATAATCATAATTGAATTGATCACATACTCGGCGCACACAGCAGGATTGCACACGAAACCCACTGTTCTCCAACCTCAGGTTTCTCCCTCCTTGCTTTTGGAAGCTGCACTGGGGGAATGCCGCTGCACCAGCCCAGGGGGTTTTGGCTGACAGATCTCAGCCGGATTCATGTCATCATGATGTCATCATAAGTAGTTGTTGTTGACTTTTGCTGTTGTTTGTCAGCAGGTCATCGGAGATGAAACCTGTCCTTCCGACGATCTGACAGCAACCGGTCTGATGATTGTTCAATAAAGAGGTCTACTAGCAGACGTATAACTACCTTGTGACCTCTTGAACACGCTGTTGCAGCTTCTCATTTTGAAAAACGCCCAAGCCCGCCAAGTACAGATCAACAACATGAGCGAGCCAGTGATCCTTGCCAGTGATCATCAGCAATCAAGCGCCTCAGTGCAGCTACTGCCATTTGGAATAGCTTACGATGGTCCAGCAAACGTCTCGGACTACTTTACTCCTACTGCAGAAGGCGGGGGAGGTCAGTGAAGTCATGCGTCCTCCCTTGAGCACCGCGAGCCGTACAACAGCACCTCTAACATAACTGCTTAAATTCTGAATGCACAGAATCTGCAAGCAGTGCATCGCATGTCACGGCGCACTTTCGTGGCAGACGGTTGAAAGGTAAGATGCTCAGCTGTTGACGCTGCATGCAAGCATTGTCGCCGCACATGCCACTTCATGCTTGTTGGCCATCGATAAAATCAGAGATCATTGAAATTAACACCTCAAGCCGCACTCAGCAGCTTTAATAGCATGTCAAGCAAGCCAAGCAGAGCCAGCATGAAGCAGGAGTGTTACTTTGGAAGATGCGATATTACTGCTGTTGACTACGCTCACCACAGGGGCGTGCGACCTGATCGTCACAGAGCAATAACTCGTTGTGCGTGTGTATGCTGCATAGGTGTCGAAAGGCAGCTTCCAGATGGCTACACAGGCTTAGTCCTGAAGCCCTGTGGTCCAACAGCAGCAGCTGCTGCAGACACAACCCAGCGCAGCTGGCAAGCAGCACGGAGCTTTGAGAAACTGACGCTGTGGAATCATGATCTGACCCCAGCGGCTGCAGACTGGCACAATCGGTGCATAGACTGGCTTGCGCTCACAGATCAAGTATGTACTTGGCTTTGCTGGGCTGTGGGGGCGGGCGGGCTGTAGATCACCCTTTCGAAAGCATAGCTGCAGCAGCACCGGATCTTGCAACCTGTTCAGCTCAACAGTTTGTGCAACATGCAGTTATCCTATCTGCTATGCATACAGTGCAACAATCTTGGGGTTTGATATGATCTGAAGGTCACCTGCATATATAGGGGTTGTCTGTGTGTGTGGTCACTGGCATACTGTGGTCATAATCAACATAGCATATTGTGCCATCAGGACGCTTGAACAACAGCATCATAATGATATCTGCCGCTGTCGTGTGGGCTCTGCTGTCAACAGATACATGCTCCAGTCCTTCTAGAGCAAGTAGAGAAAGAGCTGATGGTAGTTCAACAACAGCAGCGGCAGCAGCAGCAGCAGCAGGAGGACAGCTTGATGAACTGAGACGGCAACAGCCTCATCTTCAACAAATTGGTTGATGGTGCAGCAGCCGCAGCAGCAACAGAACTGCTCAATGGCACATGGGCAAAATGCAAGGAAAGACCACAGCATGCATAGCACACGGTATCATGTTGCGTAAGCCGGAGCAGAAACTTAGGGCAGGAACAGCTCGGTCATGGCCAGCCTGGCTAGCAGCCACCGCATGATGATGATGCCACGTCTGCCAGGCTGGATATCATGTCGCGCTGTGAACAATGTGTTGGCACTGAGCGCAATGATAATGGCTGATCATGATTACAATGCTATTATTAGGCAACTGCCATATAGCGTTCATTGACCATCTCGAGACAAAAACAACCACCAGCCCAGCTGGAGACAGCTTGGGTTTCAAGACTGCAGCAGGTAAACCTTGTTCAAGCACTACAAGACCTTGGGCAACTTGCCTGTGACAGCCATGGTACCACCGGCCCCTGAAACTGTTGTCAATGCCTCTGTGCCTGCTGTTTGTACTCCTTGTTGAGTACCTCATAGCAGCACCCTGCATACAGGCAAGCTGTATTTTCCACTATCATATTGCGTGCAAATGTGTCTGTTGTTTTGTGTCTATCAGATTGAATCTTTATCAGCAGCACCAACCTTATAGGCCGGTGCTGACCAGTTCACTTAGAGCTGCAGCCAACAGTCGTTTTTTGCTTACAGACGACTGGTATAACATGTGGTGTTCACTGTCACTAATTCATTATTTACTGTCAACATACAAGCATATCAACGCATTTGGGGCGGTAAACTGGACGACGGAGCTGAGATGTGTGGTTTGCAGATCGTTTGGAGGTGTCTTTAGCAGTTGGACGTAGACAACGACGATGCGCAACAGACACATTTGGGCGTTTGGAGGGTAGTTGCCGGCTCACTGACGTCAGACGCCAGATGCTGGCAGCAATGATTGGCACAGCCCTATGCTCTGAGGTTACCAACATTGTTGGTGAATAGTTATTTTTGATAGATGCGAGCGCCCTCATACACCAGGAGATAGCAGGGACAATGGAAGCTGCATACACATGTTGATGCATAGATGCATGCATGCATGCGCATGCAGAGGCGCCAACTGCAGACGTGCCCTGTCCAAGCAGCTCTCCTTCAAAGAAAGAGATTCAGCCCATGTAATATTGTACCTGGCGCATGCAATATCGCATGTCCCAAAGCCAACAATAATTGATAGCCAGCTACCAGAACAGCTACCCCAAAAGATTCAGCTGGGCATGCAGGACAGGAGGCAGCAGCGCCACCTGAGCCGCCTTCGTTGCCCGCTTATTCCTGCGGCACAGATCAGACACAACCTCCAATGCATCCTCCAAGCCCTCACAACCCCCATCCATACCAGTGTTTCCTTGCATCACCGCCGCCGCCGCTGCTAGGAACACTTGCTTGTCCCCTGCAGTCAGTGCCACCTCAGGAATCAGCATCACAGACTCCTGAGTCCACTGCATGATCATCACACCTTTCTGACCCGCCAACTTCAGGAGAGCTTGCAGGACAGGGGCGACATCCTCCACTCTGCTTGCAGGAAGTGCCCCCACAGCTGCGCCGAGCAGCATACGCAGCAGCGGCTGCCCTACCCTGCCTATCTGCTGCTCTAGCAGCGCTACTGCTGCTGCATGATCTGGACCGGGTTGCTGGGAGAGGGCTGAAAGGGCAGACTGGGGGTCGAACAGACGCGTGAGGAATGACAGCACACTTCTACAAGCCTCCCGGTGTTGCACCAGGACGCCGATCTGCATCAGTGTTGCAACGGACAACAGCAAAAGAGCTGGTTTTTTGCCGTTAACAATACAAGCAGGTGCTAGCTGAAGCAGGTGCTGCAAAATAGAGAGAGACGCATGAGAAGAGCAGATATCATCAGATCAAGCAGACTGAATGATGCTGATATGCAGTTGCAGGGACAGGATCTCCTTTTGACTTTGAAAGATCCGACCAGAGTTATGGGCTGATAACACTTCAGCACAGTTGCAACAACAAAACAGCTTCAACAGCAGAGGATTCAAGAGTTCAGTTTGTGATGCCACCGACAGTCAGACCGGAAACTACACTCCTTTGTAACTGCTGAAGCAGGCCACCTCAAAGCAGCTAGGAGAAGCACAAACCGCCATCAATATGCTGCAACTGAAACCACCATTGATTACATCGGTAACTACTTGGAATTATTATCTGACTATAAAATATATTAATAATAAAGTCACAGCTTACCAGAGCAGTATCCAGCAGGCTGGGTAGCAGCTGGGGAGTGAGCAACATGCGGGGACAATATGCTGCTGCTCTGCCAGCCAGCAAAAAGGTGTCATCAACCAGGTCAGGGTTCTCATCCAGCTGCTGCAGTGTAGTCAGCCCGCTGCAGCTGGAGGTCAAGAGGGAGGTGAGGATTGGGCCCATGCTGACATCAGCACCTGGCTCGCTGGAAAAGGTTTTCAGCAGTTCGCTGACCACGTACATATAAGCTGGATGTCGTGTCTGCGACAAAGGCAGGATAAAAATAAGCCAAAAACTGGGGAAAAACCTATCAACGTGAATAGTAGAAGAAAGGCAAAAGAAGAAGTCCTCTTATAGCATACTACTATTGCAAATGTTCAATACAAGCTGGAAGATTTTGAGCAAATGATGGTGTCTGTTCCATGGTTCGATCGAAATCTTCCAGCTTGTATTAAAACATTTCCAACAACAGTATGCTCATGGCAGGGCTATGGCAATGAGATAATGTAATATGACGTCACTGTAGGACAATGTGAGCTGTTTATCACTGGTAACCAAGGCAGTCCTGCAGCATGGTAATATACACATTGTGCTGTCGTAGTGTGTGCTTTCAACTATATTGCATCTGAACACAGTCTTGCCTTCTCATGTGTGTTGCTGAGCAGGAGCTGGGCTGCTTTCACACCCATACCTGCTGAAACCTGACTGGCAGCCTGTCCAGCAGCACTGGCAACATGGGCATACACGACTTGTTGGCTGCCTTGATACCGTACCTCAGGCACCTGAAAATTACAGTCAACGCAGATTATGAACTAATATAAATACTGCTGCATTTGCAACAGGACATTGTTGGATAAGACGCTATGTTTCATCGCATTCCTGTACAAAACAATCAGCAACGTGTTCGACCGAACAAAAGCACACAAGCCACTGAGAATCATGATTGCATTATTCACTATTATATACTTCAAGCACCGCACTAGGCCACATCAATTGATCCCGCTTGTGTGGCAACAAACTCCAAGCATCAAAACAAGTGCACACTAGATATGCATACTATATATACTATCCACACATACATGCAGTGATGACATATCATATGAAGATCACACAAACCTGCAAAGCCGTTCAACAGCTATGGGGTTCTCCACCGCCCGCTGCAACCCAGCATCTAAAGGGCTCCAAGCCTGCTGCAGTATCTGTGCAGCAGCTTGCTGGTGCCTTATGCACTGGAATAGGGTCGCCAGCCGGTCAAACAGTGGCAGCTGACTGGCGAGAGCTGTCTCGCCCGCCCCTAGGCTTGGAGTGAACTGATGCATTGCTGCTTCTATGGGCTGGAGTATTGGTCTGGAGAGATTGATTAGACTGAGCTGAAGCTGCTGGGGCTGTTGCAGGCAGCTGCAGGGAATGAAATCAGCAGCAGACACACAGGGCATTGACCATTATCCACACACCTACCAACACAGTAAACATGAGTACAACCTCTGTATGCAGGCCTCTTTGAAAAGAACAAAAAGAAGTTATCTGCTTGTGAGGTTGGGCGCGGGGTTCATGGGGCAGAGCATTTGCTATGGCGGGTGCATGACATATGTTGCAAATTGTGACATGCGGCTAGAGGTTTACTAATGGATCTGATTGCGTCAAACACGAGCGGATATATGCAGTCATAATTAAAAGAGTTAAAAAGTAATCTGCGTTTTTCACTGCCATCGTGGAATCAACGAAAGATATTCATCAGGCAGGCAAATGACTTTGTATCCCTTATGAGGAGCGACCATATGAGCGAAAATGCTAGTGAACAATTTTTTCGGGTTCTTCCTGAAGGGATGAAAATCAGCCCTTGCTGCACAGACAATTCTGAAACTATGAAGGCATGAATCGGCCACGGAGAATGGTCCCATCTGCTTTAAGGACATGCAGCAGGAGATTTTGTGGGCTGACAGTGAACTCTCACCTTGACAGACATGCCACAACACCTTGTATTACACAACACACATCATCCTCATGCAACCCACCAGCTGCTGCTGCAGCATCCTTCACTGCTGCTGCCGCTGCTGCCCCTGCAGCACTTCGCTGAGTTGCCGTCAAAACTGGCCCTCCGACCGGCCCAGCAGCAGCCGCTGCAGCTGCTGCAGCTTGTGCTGCTTTTGTTGCTGCGCCTGCCTCCAGCGTTTTTTGGTACAAGCCGGACAGCTCATTGAGGCATGGGGCCATGTGGTTCCCACACGACTCACATAGGTCTCTGATGGCAATGGCTGCTGCTGCTGCCGAGGACTTCTCACCTAGTGCTGTCAGCAGCAGCGGGAGCAACCTGATAACAGAAGCAGAAGAGCAGGAGACATCAACAGGATGAAATCATAAAACCCCAGATCAGGTTCTCCAGCCACAAAATTTCACCTACCACATGCTGAAGCATAACTGATAATCCAAGTGTTGTTGTTTTTCTTTGCAATACTTTAGCCGAAGTCCAGACCAATTGTCTGCAGTTTCTACCACAGCAGTTTCAAACGTCTATGCACTTCAGCCAAGTGCTGCTTGATTACGCATGGCAGGTATGAACTGCAGCAAAACCCAACACTACACAGCGGCCCACCTTCCTATCAGTCCTACACAATGACCTGCTTGTATGCTGCGATCCATCCACTCAGAGTAACTAGAGACTAACAGCGCAGCTGTGTATGACAGTTGAGGGGGTTGAGTTTGCAAAGGCAGCGTCGGCAGCGCTGCTAGCAGGTTCTCAAGTTGGGGCTCGTGGGCATTGAAGTTGAGGGCGGATATGGACCTGCATGTTGCAGTGCAGATATCCCATGTAGATATCACATTGTCCAAAAATGCCCGTAATTTTAGGGTACACACAGCCATTTGCGCTCCCACTTGTGTTGACTGCAAACAATGGGGTGCGTCTGGATTGCTGAGAATGCATCAAATAATGCTAAAGCTGCCCACAGCCATTCAAGCGCTCACTTGTGTTTCATGGGATGAAGATTGAAGTATCTGCTTCTGCCTATCAACCTACCTGATACAGTGGAATGCCAGCTCAGCAGTCCTCCAATCAAATTCCCTCCCTGAGCTGCTGGCTTGACTGAGTTCTGCCAACGGCTGCAGCAGCAACTGCAGCGCCCGCTGCTCACCCACTGCTGCTGCAGCATCGACCAGTACATCACTCCAGGCATGTCGATAGCGCCGCCAGTCTGTCTTTTCGCTGCTGCGCATTCGCTGGAACCCATCAGGAAGCCTAGGCAGAAAGTAAGAGAGGCAGCCGGATAAGAGCAATTCAGTGGTGGTGACGACTACACCATGCTTGTGTGGGGTCAAGCACAGATGAGAGGCCAGCATCACTTTAGTAAGGGGCCTGCGCGAACTGGCATGTGCCCCTGATAGGGTAGATTTGATATCAACACACCAAGGTGCACAGCACATTTCAATGATCATCATCGGCCAATGTTGTTGGTGCAGTACTGCAACAGGATTGCAGTGATGATAGAAAGGAATAGATAATAACTTTATGTTAATACATGAGAACAGGGTGCATAGGTTCATGATGGTTGGTAGGGCATCTGAGTGAGCCTGTTCAAATTGTTGTTAGGCTGCTGCTGCTGCTGCTGCGCTCAACTCACTGCTGCTGCTGCTGCAGTCAATGTACACTGGGTCTGCATCAGGGATGCCATGACCAAGATGCAAAACATTATTCACATCCTGCTGCTGCTGCTGCTGCTGCTGCCAGTACAAGTTGCTCCTAACACTGTCAGTCTAACGCAAAAATATGTTGCCGCTGTTTGCTTCCTGCCGGCGATTGACGAGAGTCTCTCTATACCCATGCCTTGGCAGGAATATACCTCTGGCAGCCAGCACATACAGCTGCTGGTGCAAAGGTAGGTATCAAGTAAAAGACTTCAGGCAATGAAGAGGGAACAACAGCAAGAAAATTGTGTGCTTGAAACACGGACATTGCTGATGACTTCAATGCTTTATCATTGCCCTCTCAAAGCCGAAATCGTTTGCCAGTGCTCATTCGTGTGAGCACTGGCAATCAATTTCGGCTTCTTCGAAGGTACTAATAAAGCATTGAAGTCCTCATATCACCAAGCACCAAACTCAATCACCAAGCACCAATCTGGCCTGACACCAGGAACTCACCTCATGCGCTCCCTGACAAGACACATCAGCTTTTCAAATGCCGCCCGGAAAAATTCCCTGCGCCGACTTTGCTCCGCTGCACCCTGGTTCGAACCCGGGTGATTGCCGGCAACCGGTGAGCCAGGTAACGCCAGCGACTGCTGGGACTGCAGATCAATGCTGCCAACTGTCAGCTGGCGTGACAGTTTGTGGAAGAAGCTGAAGGACATGGAGTAGATGTCTTGCTCGGGGTGCTGGCAGACATCTAGAAGGGCCTCCACAGGAGCTAACACCTACAGCATCAAAATGGGAGGCCTTATATGCCCTGTAGGTGTGGATATGATGTTGTGTTGGGTTGCCACCTGTTGAATGACATTCTATTGAACATTCTGAAACACCATTTCTGGAAATAGAAAATATTCTCAATTAGCGCCGTTGTTTTTTTCCAGCAAGGCCAAAGGCCATAACCAGATGTGACGGCAGCGTCTGGTTAGGGCTGCAGTGATATACTGCAATATTACTGCAGCTTATTTCCAGTTGCATCATGCCAAACGGACCTGCTACCCAGTCTTGCCAGGACACACATAACCTGCCATGTCATCAGTACAGAGCGCTGTAAAACATAAGATCATGTTAATAAACAGAAACAAAGTCCAAGATAAAAACACACCTATCCTGCCGCAGCCATGAGGAGCATCGCAACCTGCTATCAACACACTTGCCGGTGAAGTCAGTGGCTCTTTACTGGTTTAAATGCATGTGTGACATGACTGTTGGTTGTTCTGGCCAGCTGTTATGCAACGTCTTGCTTACGTCTGGTTGTGCCGAGAGCACGAGCTGTATGTAAGCCTCAGCGACCTCACAGAATAGCCGTGCCATGCCTTTGACGGTCTCTTCATCATCATCAAACTCATCGTCAACGTCATTGTCATTGCCACCATCCCTGCCTTCGGACTCTGCACCAGAAGTAACATTGCAACACTGTTATGACATGTCATAACAGCCCGCTGTCGTCTTCTTTCTGCTGCTGCTGTGATGACAGTGCAGGGGTCGGGAAAGAGTCTGCGCAGCTAGGACAAATTTAATGAGAAGATGATCAAAACATGGAATCTGCACCTTCAGCATCTTTCAATGTTTACGATCACTGCAGCAAGCAACATTTGCACAAAGGCTCTGCAGCAGCAACAAGAGACAGTAAAAGAACTACTTTGTAAATGGGCAAGTGCGTTCTGCTTAGACAATACATATGATTCCCGCAGGATGACATTCCCTGATCAATAACCAATCCATTGTGCAAGCTTACCTGCTATTGCTTTGCGTAGAGCAACACTAAACCTGGGTCTCAATGCCATAACCTTGATCACCAGTTGCTGTGCTAAACCAGTCATGGCAGGGTTGGGCACACAAGTCCTTGGGTCAACTGTGACCCAAATCAACTCGACCACCTGCAGCAGCAATATAACGACAAAAGGCAAAACGGTAATACTCAACCACACACTGTACATGATTTTGACACGCCTCAGGAACCTCCCTGATTGCAACGCCATATGCACAAGAGTAGGACATTGCTCAGAGGGACCAAACACTGTAGTACCTTCGTTGCCAATGAATATATGTCCATTATAAGGCTCCTGCTCCACTTTGGGGCATCTGACAGTACTTACAACTGCCTTGGGGCAGCATCAACAAGTTCCCTCGATATCCCAAGTACAACCACAGGGTGCTGTGACAGCACTCACCGCATCCACTGCTGCATGAAACGTGCCATCCACTCCAAGCCCCTCGAGCGCTGCTGTGATTAGAGGGCTGCTGGGAAGACCAGCAGGCAGACCTGTGCCACCTGACAACTTCAACCAGCACCCCAAACTCTCGAGCATTTGCCCTCGAACTGTCTCACCTGGCTGTGACAGGCAGCTGCAGAACACAAACAACACAACAGAATAAACAGAAAAGCGACCAGCAGACATCCCGAAGGTGAGGGCATCAACAGGAATGTACACCATGAACATGATCCTCAGCAGTTTGTGCTGATGCAAATGCCATGGCAGATGGGACGGATGCAAGATGTAAGTGTGCATCATTAGCTAGCAGCATACTTGGTGACTGTCGGCTCAAATAGGGTAGAGCAACTGAAGAGCCAACTGTACAGCAGTACATGTATTGACCGTTCATTCCACTATCCTACCTTGACAGGAGGTTCAATGCATCTGGTATGACTGATCTGAGCTCTGCAGCAAAGGCAGCGCGCCGTTCTGGGCGGCAGGAGATTTTGCGACTGTCTGCCTCCTGCAGTGATACAGGCCAGCAACAGCAGCGTGCAACATCAGGACCGTCACTAAAAATCATGGAATTGAATCAATGATATGTTGCGTACGTGCCAAACTTGAGCTAAAGCTATAGCATATTGGAGTATGTGTTGCTTCAATTGAGTCGTGCATAAGGACTGACATGTGGGAAAGATGCTGCTGTATTTTGTCTGCGCTTGCTGATGAATCAATGAGTCATGTTGGGTATTGGTGATTGGGCAGCAAGAGGAGTGCCAGGTCATGTCAGCAGGTGTAATCCAGTTATGCCCGGACTGCAGCAGTGCTCAAAAGAATAATAGACCTCAAGTACCGCCGATCACCAAGAAATGGCAATTGAAACACAGATGAATGTTGCAAGCTGGTGCAAGCACTCTCGTTGAATACTGCTTTGCTGGAAGTTGCTGGTGTATGTGCGCACTGTTGCTGCTTGACCGCATTGCGTTGCAAAACAACGTGCCAGCAGGACGTTTGCTCTGTGAGCTCAACTATAAACGGGAACTGTGGGCATTAAGACGCTGCATAGAAGAGGAGAAGGCAATGCATTGCTGCTGAACGAGGCTGGGATGTTCAACTGAACATACCAGTCAAAGTGTACATTACTAACATCATGTACCTGGGGAAGCACGGTCAGCAGCTCCAGCATGCAGCTCATGGCGATTGCTGGCTCTTGGCCATTGAACCGCTCCATGAGCCATCGAAGAACGCCACCCTCGCCCCATTGTGCTGCTGGCAGATGTGCTGCTAATGCTGCCATGGCGAGGCACAGCTGCGTACGCACTGCTGGCTGCCCCTTACCAAATCTGATAAGCAGGGCGAGCAAGCTGTCACGCAGCTGTGGTACTGCCTCTGCTGGGAGCTCTTCATAGTCGCGTTGTACCTGTAGATAAGGGGGTTGAGTTGATGAACGGTTGCAGGGTGCATAATGCGACAAGAGCAGTGCAGGCATTCATTGTGGATGCACAGGCAGGTGCTCAAAGAGAAATTTGAGCAGTTTCATTTATTTGTCTGTGAAACCTGCTGCCTAGGCTGTGCATGTAGAATGCCACGGCAAGTATCCCTGTTGGTCATATTGGCGATGTGTGCCCCTGTCCAAGGTCTGGCACTGCTCATGGACTTAATACAAAAAAAAAGGCAGTCCTTAGACAGAAACACAGTGGTGTCCCTAGGTGAACAGCACATCGAGCACTCTCGAAGGAGATGAAGGCAGAAGGCTGCTACTGCAATCTGGTGTGCTGTTCCAACTGCCAGAGCGCATTCTGCTTGCAGGTGGCAGTTTCTGCCTACCTTAGTCTTGAGAGTTTGTGCACAAAAGTATGTGTACTCTGGTTCGCTGCTGGCGTTGTGCAGGATGGCATTTGCTACGGACCAAGCTTCGCTAGAGGACTGCCACCCTTCCAGCCAGCGGTCAGCTTCATGGCGCACTTTGCTGTCATCACTTCGGTACAATGCATTTATAGCAGCTACTACCTGTTCAGCCATGGTGCAGTATCATGAGCACGAGCTAGCGGAATAGGAAGATCTAGTGTATCGGTGCAACCACTGCAAGGATCGCCAGGGACTTGTGCGGTATGCGTGCACCCGGTTTACTTGCTGGGATTCTGCAAATTGTGTCCACATACGTTCAAAGCTGTCGAGCACAGCAGCTTTGGTTCTCAAACCCCTCGTTTAAATAGTTCAGTCATCTCCTCAGCACATGGTTGTCGGAACAGGCCGCCGAGATCGCATTATCATTGTATAGCGAACACTCAATTGATGTATCGTATGCCTAATCAGCAATGATCCCTGTCGCTGCTTTGCTCCTCAACAGACAACCGCCATGCCAGCCATCGTACGCTTCTATCTCAAAGTTCTCTGTAATCTGGTGGCATGTCTTGTTGCTACAACAGCAGCTCCGATAGGATCAGCACTTGGCGCCAATACAACCGTCTACAGCATAAACACGAACCAGGCTGTGCAGCTGGTGTCGACAACAGCACTGCCCATCTCATCTGCAAACGATACCAGTCCAACATCCACGCAACCTCGGGTAGGGGAGGGCCCTGCGCAAGTACTTCCAAGACATCCTGCTGCTGCAGCACAGCAGAATCAACTGTCAGCAGCGGTGCATCTTCACGTGCAGCTTGGGAGCACAGCACTGCATAAAACGCGGCAGTTTGTTGTCCTCAGGTGCTTCAATGCGTTTAGACTGGTTCAACCCGCCGTTCAACATCCTTACCGGGGCCTTACAGTGCCCTTTACCTGCTTTGTAGCAGCAAATTGCAAGCAGCTGACACAGCAGCGGCATCTTGCATTTAGTATGCAGAGACGCAGCAAGAAACACTGGATATGCGACTCCCATATTCTTGCAAATACCTAAAGCGCTCTTGGCCTATGTCCTGCAACTGCCTAAGATATGCTTGCAGCGTGTAGCAGTGTACAGTTCACACCTGTGGATGAGACTTTGATCCTTCCTGTTACATCTGCAGTACCATATTCCCCAGAACAGCAGCGAACTCCAGCAACCTGAACAAGAACACTCAAACAAGCAGTACAGATACAAGACAACAGGATCAGCCGCAACAGCAACAGCAACAACAACAGCAGCGGCTGTCTATCATCAAAATCAAGGCCAACATCTGCCCCATTCCACAGGTGCAGACAGACAGCCCTTCATCTATTGATGGTACCTATGATGGCTGTCACAAAGCAGTATCAATCAAAACTCAGCTTGCTCAGAGGCCTGTCAGCCCTGATATTGAGCCCAAACCTCTCAGAGTTGCTCTGCTGCTGCCCGCAACACTGCGCAATAGCAGCATGAGCACTGCTGCTGCTGGGTCATTTGTTGACAGCATTGGGCAGCCACTGCTGCTGACAATCTATGTAGAGCAGCGCGGGTCTGGCCATGCTTACCTATGGACGACTAGCCAGCTGATACTGCCTGGTGAGTGGGGCCATGTGAACCAAAGTGATTATACTGAAAACAACTTAAATCCATGGCCGACTTCATCTTGTGACAAGTGCTGATGTCATTCCACTGGGTCTGCTTGGACTGCAATCTGCATTCCTATTTTCCCTGGACAAATTGCTCAACCTTGTGCACCACATGTCTGACTTGTGTTTTATGCTTCTCTCCATTTTCCTTGTTTTGCTGGAGTGCTAAGTTATGAAGCTGGACATAGGCTGCTGAGGCATCTTTCAACAATTCTACAGTAGTCAAGTCAACACAACTGTGTTGGTGTATCTGTTGAACTTTCAGGTGTTGCAGTTGTGACCATAACTGCCAACATGAGCGAAAGTGTGTATTCTTGGCCCATCCAGCATGTAGTGCTTCCAAAGCGGTCAACAGCAGCAGCAGAAGCAGTAACAGCACCAATAATGGCACCGAAAATAGTAACAGCATCAACAGCAGCATTAAACATGCCAACCAATGCAGGAGACATGGCCAACAGCACTGGTGATGAAATGAACTACTTAGACACACTAAACGATCTTGTATCAGCAACAAACAACAGCGAGAATGCAGCAAAGGTTTGCAGGATTGAGATTCTGGCCAACAAGGACTTTCAACATGAACAGCAGCGGCGACAGCAACATGAGCGATCTACCCCTTCTGCCGCAAGCATATGTCCTGCCCTGCAACAGCACCTATCCACTTGCGCTGCTGCCAGTGCAGCCACTACCGTATATGCTGTCATGGGCATGCTTGACAGCAATCCAAACCAAGCAGAATGGGTTGCTGCAACACTGATGCAAAATAAGCACGTACAACAGCTGCTGAGTAAGCAGCAGGGCGGACAATGGACACACAGCTCAAACAACGACAGCAGCAGCAGTGATGGCAGGGATGGTGAACAAAACATGTGCATGGCTTGGCCTGTGGAGCATGGCCTAGGCCTGGTCAAGGAATGCCCAGCAGCAGCAGCAGCAGATGTTGCAGTGGCGCCCGAGGTAGAAGCTGCAGGTGCAGCAACAGTCTTGCAGGACAGCAATAGCGAAAACAGCAGAGACAGCAACAATGGGAGCAGAGCATGCTGGGCAGTAATACCATCTTACTTTGAGCTCTGCATCACCTGCAACACTGGTACACACTCATTCGAAGTGCTTGCAACACCTGGACAGGTGCTGCTGGTCTTTGCAGGCCTGCTGTTAGCTACTGTTGCCAGTTGTTCTGCAGCAGAAAAAGCAGTCATCTGCAGCAGCGGCAGGCGGAAGTCAGCAGCAGCAGCACCAGTAATATCTGCTGCTGTGCCTGCAGCACAAGGCCTGGTGCAGGTTCATGAGCTTCAGGACATGGAGCGTGACAGCTGTAATAAGCAGCAATGCAGCAGACAACCGAACAGGGATCAGTTTGGCATTGATGAGGACTTGATGCTGTTTGGCAGGTCCGCACTGGATCAGTTAGATCAGCAGCAGCAGCAGTTGGACTCTTTTGGAGATGAAGATCAAGATGACTACGCTTTTGGTTACGGTGGAGCAGCAGCAGCAGCACCATCCCATGGGATTGCTGAGGCAGCAGCAAAAGCAGTACGTAGAGCATCTTCCGCTGCTGCTGGTCAAGCGGCAGCAGTTTACCAGGCAGCTCTTGGCAATGCAGCAGCAGCAGCAGCAGCAGTGCCCAGGCATTCGTCTCTCTCACCCTCAGGAGGTTCCAAAGAAAACACAGCAGTAGCAGCAACGGGAAACACGACAGCAACAATGATACCAAGCACAGCGGCGAAGCTGGCAGCAGGGTATTGGGACTCGGCAGACGAGGATGCAGTGAACAAACTTCCTGCAAACATTCAGGAACATTTGCAGGCAGGTGGGCGGTGGACTCGTGATGCAGGAGGGCGCCTGATCAGGGGCAGCATGAGAGCGCTCAGGGCAGCCAGCAACAGGGCTGCTGCTGCTGTTTCTGCTGCATTGAGTGCCGGTGGCGCTGCTGACATGGAACAGCAGCAGGGGTTGGCAGATGCAGGCTTGTCAGGTGATCACAGGCATGCCAACCTTCTGAGGAGGTTGGTGGCTGCTGAATCTGGTGCGGAGATAGCATCAAGTGACGACGAAGATTGAAAGCAACTACAGAATGTGTATAATCACAGAGCCCCAGTACATCAATTTGCAGTAGGCCTGCGACCCGCAAGTCCATCAGATCTGATAAGGTTGAGCAACTTATACATACATCAGAAACACTGACTGTTCATTAGCCATAGAGTGCACGTGCACTGAGTTGGCTGTGCAAGCATTCACTCCAAGGCATCAAGTCCTTGCCCGGCATTGCTTGGTTTATGCTTCTACGTCTGAGAGGGCTGCAGCATCTGCATGACATTTCATTGTATTTACATCAACATGATAATATGAGACTTTCATGTGGTTCTTGAACCTTATGGAAACCTTTCAAGATTGGAACGGTTCTTAAAAGTCTTGGAGCTTTAAACCTCAAGGTCATGGGCATCCTTACCCAAAAGTATACGTATATTCTACCATATATGGTACTACAACATTTGTGATATAGGCCAGGCAAGTATACACTATGGCACCATCATAGCTTAAGACGATCTTATGATAAGTGAATTGCCTGGCCTTTTAAACCATAATGTTGTACTGCCCAGTGCCATGGCATATGAATGTATATGCCATAACTTCGTCACAACCGTCGGCCTCTCAAAGATGGCCTTTGTTAATAACGCATTAAATGAATATTCAGAAAAAAAATCAGAACTTGGTGGGGTGACCCACCCGAAGCCTGATTGTCATGTCATACAGCGAGTTGACATGGCCGTACACAGGCAGCACAGTATGCTTACCCAAGCACATGCTGTACATGCCGCCTGCGTTGCCCTTAGTGATCCCAGCACCCTTGCGCTTTGACCTGGCTGGAACGCACCAAAGTGGCAAAGAACGGACTTGCATACGGCCATCCTCTGTTGTGGTAGCAGTAGCAGTATTTAGTACGTTGCGCAGGGATTGTGCCTAGGCTGCCCTGCTGCCTTGTGGGAGGACATTAACCATTATTGAATGTAAGTGACTGAGCCAATGCAACATGGTAGATGCGCTGGCACGCTGCAGTGCCATGCACCTGTCCTACAAGGGCAGGCTGGAGATTTCCACACTAATTGGAGTCCACTATACCAAAAAGCGGGCTGACGTCCTTCGGGAAATGCTCATTGAGCGATCGATACAGTGGCTGCAGAGACCACTGTATCGATGCTGTGTTATCACTACACACCATGGGCAGTTGCTGCTGCCCCCAGCGGACCAACTGCAAGAGCAGAATGCTTTCAGCAGCACTGTGTAACCGGCTGTTGCATGCCCGCATGAAGTACAGCCGCCCAATTGGAGCTTTAAACTAAGGATGTTGCAATTGCAAAGGTACAAAGGTACAAAGTCGGTGGGATGAACCCCCTTAATCCAGCACAAGCCAGCGAGCCAGCGGATGACTCATGGGATGCGGTCCATTCTCACAGACTAGCCCGTTCCACGGGCGCTCGCCGAGCGAGTCGGGCTCCCCGGGCCGGATTCGAAGCCGCACCTCCAGCATCCAAAGCCGGAGCTCTACCAATTGAGCTACCGGGGACTTGCAAGGTGGCAAGGCGGCAGATAGCACATCTGCAGCAAGGGGGCCTGCAGCTCTTAACACCCAACGGCGAGACCAAGGCAAGATTGACATGTTGTTAGTTGCTTATATATGCCTGTGCGTGCATTAATCACCTTGCATTGCATGCATGCGACCCTGGGCGGTGGACACCCCTGCTGGAGGAGCTGGTGACTGGAAGCGCTCAAGTACACTCAAGCAATACTTGGTGTGGGACTTTGGTGGCAGCTAAATGCATCATATGGCAGCCAGGCAGGCACACAGGGTGGCGCCCCCAACGCATGTCAGCGCATTTGTCATAGCATTTCATGAATTCAACTTGATGCATGGCTGATTTCTTTTACACCCTGTTCCAAGTCCCACACGTTCCAGGAGCATGGCACAGGAGCATACAACGTGGTATAAGGGCGCCTAAAGTAAATGGATTCAAGCGCACAATTCATTTTGTCATGACAATCTGGCGCAACTGGCCAGTTGCATAACACTTCTTCGTCAGACAACTTTCCTCAAAAAGACGGGCAAAGCAAGACATATGCTCTTTGTTCATCGCTGTTTGTTGTATACTGGAATATTGTCAATGATCCATCACTCTCCTTGTATCATACTACGAATGCTGTCGTTGCATCAAAGCAAGGCATTGGCATTGCGCCCGGGATCATGGCAACACAATGCAGGCACAGAAGGACGTAGAGTGATTGTGCATAGTGGTCACAACAGTGTGCTGATAGACTTGCTGGATAACTCGCCGCAGATCAAGGAGTGTAGCGAGTACCGCGCACTGAGGGCGGTAGCTTTATCAGAGCAGCAGAAAATGGAAGCGATGATGGCGTTGAAGGACGCGCTGTGCCGCGAGAACGACGCGCTGTGCCGCGAGAACGACGCGCTGTGCCGCTTGCAGAAGTTGCAGACTCAGATAGTAACAGCGGACTTGCTGTTTACTCGTGGACTGTTGAATGCTCGCGGAATCATAGGTGAGCTACAGGTACTGGCATTGTGTATGAAGAGGCAACTTGGCAGCATTGCTCTGACGCAAGTGGGCAACGAAGGAATTGATGGCTCTTACAAATGCAACTGATGATGGCTCTTACAAATGCAACTTACTGCCATGCTACTACTGTCTGTAAACACCTTACATGCAGCTGCTGCAGTTCCCATCTGTCCAGTCCAGCTGCCGCTATTTTCAGCTATGTCACGCTTTCAATGCTCACGAGCTTAAGACAATGACATGTGGTTGGCACTGGACACAATGCAGGCACAGAAGGACGTAGAGTGATTGTGCATAGTAATCACAACAGTGTGCTGATAGACTTGCTGGATAACTCGCCGAAAATCAAGGAGTGTAGCGAGTACCGCGCACTGAGGGCGGTAGCTTTATTAGAGCAGCAGACAGCTAAGTCACTTGGTAACCAGGGTACATCAGGGGAAGGGTACTGTACCCATAATGGGAAGAGTACAGAGCGTGAATAAGGTACAGCCTGTGGACACACAAAGCTTGTGTTATACTAGTTGGAAGCACACCAAGAGTGCTTTTCATCCATTGCTGACGTGCAGGGGGCTGCACAGTGGCCCTGTGACCACTGGGACCATGAGTGGGGATGTCCTGGGCAGGCATCTGTGCACAACAAGTTAATATAACAATGCAGTTTATGGTGATACATTATGCGTGTGGCCCTTTACCTCGGCTGGCATGTCCGCAGGCAGTGTTACTGTTATTGCGTATTCAAACCTAGCATCGAGTCGCGCAACAATGCTTGACCTGGGCAACTCAATCTGCTTATGTGTACTACCGCCCAGCTGCATTAGCCCGCCTCGCAGGACGCACCTCGCAGGACCCTCCGAGACCCTGTGAGCATGACTGACAGTACACAGCAAATACAGAGGCATGCCCCGCTCATTGTAGTGCTATTTCGGCTATAGTGATCAACGTATTTTCAGATATTGTATCTGAAGCATGGTTTGGAAGAAATGACAAGAAAGCTAACCAGAAGCAGAAAACTGCTAGCAGCACAGGACAACAGGCAATACATGCAGCAGGCCTAGGCTCCAGGTGAACGAGCAGGGCGCAACGGCGCGCACAAAAGAAGTAAAGTAGCTCAGGACAGCTCGCTTGAGGCATCAGTGGTAGACACCGTAGCAGCAGATGCCAGACATGGCGGTGAACAGTGGGCACAGTGGCAACAGAGAAGGCTACAGAGCTTCAGCCAGAAACGCACAGCCAACAGGCAATACATGCAGCAGTATGCAGCAGCACAGGAGCCCAATGATCGACTGCATTAACTGGAGCAGCTCACAGAGCAAACGCAGCAGCGCATGACAGCTGCCATTATAGCACCAGTGCCATTCACTGCTATCCCAGCAGAACAACAGCAACCGCTGATTGCACAGCTTGCTGCTGACCAAGAGGTATAAGAACTGTCAATGTAGATGGCGGGCGAACTGTGGCACTACATGAGCTTGGGGCAGATATAAATGCAGCAGCTGCTCGGAGGTGCCCCCAGCTGCTGTTGGTCGCTTCACCAACAGTCCTGGTCAGCCATGGGTTTAGTTCAGCAGCAGCTTGTTGCAGCAGTACACGGCCTTAGAGATTACCTCAGGTGTAGACGCCAGCAACTTTGCAGATGCATGTAACGGTACTGCTGCTGATGTGGTCAACCTTGAGCAAATTGCCCAGCAGCTCACACTGTGAGCTGTCCCTGAGGGATTACCTTGCCTGCCACCTTCCCCGTTCATCAAACCCTGGTAGGTTCAGTCTCTGGCAGATGACAGCTTTTGTACTGTGGTGTCTAACCAAACCCCTCACCTGCAGGCATCTTGGCACTGCTTGGCAGGAGTGGCGCAGGGTAGGCGCATATGCACTGAGGCCAGAAGCTCTCGCAGCTGCAGAAATGAAGCGCTTGGGCCATGCACTGTCCCTGCTTGTTCAGGGACGCCAGACTGCGCAGGTAAGTGGGTTGGTGCTCTCGTAAGCATTGCTAATTTTAGACAGATGGTGATTCACTGTGCACGGCCTTGACCACAGCAATATACTGTACCAGCACCATGATAACAAATGTCATCTTACGCACTGGCTGTTGCAGGAGCTACTGCCGCGACTGGTTACAGCATCAAGGAGCACGCAATCGCTGCAGTGCTCAACGCATATCAGCCAAGCACTTGCACATCGCAGCAAGCTGAGCAGCAGAATGGTTCAGGGCCTAGCATCAGCCAGCAGCCTGCTACTACTGACCTAAGCGACAGGGCTCAGCAGCTGGGTTTGCTGCCGGGTGATGCCCCCAACAGCCCAGCAGTGCAACAATTGTCTTCAGTGTGGGGTCAGGAAGAGGTCAAGCAGCTGTTTTGAGGCGTGTTTACCATGGTGGCAAGGCCCAGTGCAAAAGGGAAGCTGCTTTCGCAGCATTGGCAGGTCGCTTCAGGGATACTTGCCGCAAGTATCTCAGAGGTGAGCCTCAGTGCCCATCACAGCCAGATAGAGATCTTGTATTTTCAACTTGCGTTTCACACCAGGTGTGCCTTAATACACAGCATCAGGCGTCATACATCAGTTTCAGTGATACTGACACTTGCCTATACTCCTGTCTGATTCTTCATGCCTGCTTTCTGCTACCGGCTTGATATTGACACATCTTGCTTGACTGCCCTTACTGCAGGAATCTGGGTGCACACAGGAGCTGCTGTTGCAGAGCTATGAGCGGCGAAGAGTGCAGCAGTATTACAGTCATGTTGGCGAGCTATGCCGTAGGTTGGCAGTTGTGAGGGCAGAAGAGGCAGAGGCATTACTGCAAGAGGTCTCTGCAGCAGTGGTGACTGTGCAAGATGGGTGTACTGCATTACACAAACAGCAGTTGCAGCAGCATGAGCAGCTCATAGCTGAGTCGTTAGTCTTCTGAGGCATTAGTGTCTTGAACTTGCATTCACAAGTATGTTGTGAACAAAGTCCTTGCTGCATACAGTGTTGTCATGCGCCAGCATGCGTTACTCACTCTTTATACCATGCACACCATGCATGTCCGTTTCTGAAATGGGGCGCGGGGCTGATGGCAGGGTTGCCATGGCTGATGGGTAATTAAGATATTCACCATGCATGTTCATGACTTGATGAAGTAGAACTCAAGTGGAGGCTGGAAACCCATGCAAACAGCTATCCCAGACTATTGCTTCTGAGTACTACCCGGGATCTTTGGCAAAGCATGCATACCGCATGCAGTACGTAGTACATACTATAGTTCATCAGCCTGAGACTGATCAGTCCATGAGGACTAGAAATGGCATGTTGACTAGGTCATCAAGTCATCAGCAGGGTGCGGCACCCAACCGCCAAGTTGCCACCTGTCGGTGACCAGTGTGTCACAAAGAAGAAGAAGAATTACCCTTTCCGGCCGCAAGGCCCTTGGGAATATGTATTTGGTGGCTCGGCCACACCGGCACACCAAGATTAGACCACCCTCAGGGGCGCCTTCAAGGCACAAAAGCCCACTCAGTGGGGGTGGTATTTTGGCAACTCACGCCATGATAACACCCAGCAAAACTCCAACACCAGCGAGACACAACTGAGCATGGAAGGCTGCGAAATCAAAACTGGCAGCAGCCTGGCAGTTGATGCATCAGTGTGTCACAAGTTCAATCAGGTATGCATGCTGTCCCAGACACTAAGATGGGATGCCATGGTTAGTACCATGCAGGGCAAATGGCGTCCACTGGCACACGCTGTTCTTAAGTGGCAAAAGCTTGTTCTTAAAATTTTCTGACCGGCACTGCGTAGTATGCGCTAAATGCAGCCTTTGCCGTAGTAGTGCCACACTATTGCAGCAAATACTATTGCCATGGCATGGCATTTTTATGACAACATGCATTTCTGAATCATGACACCGTAGCTCGTTTCCGTCCACTGACCACAGTGTGCACTATATGTGGCGCACAGCGTTGACATGTGAACAGCACATACCATGTGGCACTGAAGCTTTCTCTGAGAGACTGCAGGCCTGTTGGCATCTAGGTGCCAACCTGGCAACTCTATATACGTATAGTATGCTATGATGTCATGAATCATCTCGTATAATGAATATATAGCAATGATGCTGAATATCACAGCACCTACCAGTAGTACTAGGTGATCATGTGTGTTGAACAGAATTTAAGATTCAAGGCTTGCCCCATCACACTGGTGGTTGTTCACAGCAGTGCAATCACGACCGTCAATGGGATCACAATTAGCTTGATGTCATGCAATATGCTGCATAGGCCTGCTCAATCCTGACATCTCACCATGTCAATTACAGCGGCTGCTCATGAGTCACTCAGTGGTAACGTACTACTCATGAGCACTAGTGATCAATGGCACTGGCAGTGCCACTAAGTAGCTGACTTAGAGTCCAACCTGCAACACAGGCATTGCTACCACCGCGACTGTGGCGCTGCCAGCCGCTGGCCAAGAGGCTCCCAGCAGTGGCACTAGCAGCAGTCACAATGATCAATCATGATTGCAAATGATCCGGCGGTGGCAGATAGTCTAGGGAGATCTCCCGGAGATTCCATAATGAATAAAGTAGCCGAAGCTGAGGCTCAGTTGAATAACTCATTGAGTCAGGCTCAGCCTGCAGTGACCCTTACGTAAGGCTGTGATATCTCAGCGAATCATTGATTAGTCATATCTAGTTCCTACTATAGGAAGGAAGGAAGACCCCTTCTGGCCGTAAGGCCCTTGGGTAAAGTACTTGATGTCTCAGCCACAGTGGCACACATGCTGTGCACTCCTATGGCTACCTAAGGGTCACCGTGACCACAACTTGGCAAGTTGGATGATCCATGAAGCGGACAGCAAGTGCCAGAGGGACCAGGTGCTTTATGCAACTAAAAAGTAACATTGCACATTTGCCACTACACCGGGTGACTCATTGTCTGCCATTGACCAGTATCATGATATATGCATGATGAAGTTTGGCACTTGGTGCCCTAGCCACCTCACTGCAAGGAAAACATACAGCACCTGCAGATGCACAGGATGTGTATCTGGAGGTCCTTTAAATTACAGTGTGACATAAATCATTACTGTGACATTTGCTGCTAGGTCTGCAACACCGTTGCTGGCCATACATGCAACTATGGACAACAATAAAGTACGAGCACTGAAAACCTGCAAAGCTGCAAGCTTGCGCGTGACAGCAGCTAGCCCCTGCAGTTTTGGATGGAGCGTTTGATCTTCTCAACATTCAGTCTAGCGTGCATGTCCTTCACAACAGCCTGAACAGTTTGTGATGTCCACAGTCTCTTGCTCACCATCTCTTCTGCAAATGTCACGTCACCTTCTGCCGCAGCGAGGCCTTCAAACTGAGTCTCCTGCTTCAGCAGTGCACATACATCACCCGGCTGGAGTGACCAGCAACAGCAAGCACAACAGCCCAAAAAGCCAAAGTAGATGAACAGACATGGATGATGTGATGTGAAGCTGAATGAGATATGCGCAGCACTACATGCGAAAGTTGCAACATGCATGTGAAGCATGGGCATGCAAACACTGTGCTTACATACAGAAGGCATCAAACAACCCAGTACCGGGTACAGAAGACATGTGAATTGCATTGGCTGGAGGCATGCAAAGCATCATTGACACTACACTCAATGCACGCCATGAGTGTTGATTTCACTCCACTCATGTAGTAGCGATCAAGAGCACCTTGCAATCAGGACAGGCTGTAATCGAAGGTTGTTTGATGATAGCAGCAAAATAAAGGGCAACACCTCAGCCAACTTACCCTACAATTCCATAGTGCCTTTTGAGTACCGCTCATGAGAGCTACATCCTTGAATGGCTGTTGTGCTGCCAGCAGTGCCCTCTATTGTGAGCACTTTGTGCGCTGCTCATCTCCCTGGCTTCGCTTTTCCAGCTCAATCTAATTGCTCATCTCCGCTATTATGGAACTGTGGGCTGGGGCTGCTGCCCGCCTGGATGTCCTGCTGCTTGTGCAATTAGCCAGCAAAATGCCATTGTGATGTGCAAGTCACACATCACAATAGGGTTTGGCAACTTTGGCCCCTCATACCTGCACCTGCTGGACACTGCATTTTACAAACACTGCGCGATTGCTGCAGCATGCTATGTAGCACATAAGGTGGCTATGCATGATCATGGCCAATGTGCCATGAATTTGTGGTGGCGTCCTGCTCAAAACCCTTGACGGCCTGGGCCGTCATCTCAATGTCAGGACATGAAACCCAATACCATTACAATGCTTTTGTGTACGGGTTGCATATCATATTTCTGCCACAACAGGGTACGGCTTACCTTGTGCAGCGTCAGCAGTATCAGATTGCTCTTTGGCCAATCCATGAGCTGCCTCTGCCATGGCTTTGTGACGGTGTTGCTGCTGTTGCTGCTGTCCAGTCCGCTGATTCGACCGTGCCCCTCTCTATTTGTTGCTCGCAGATGTCCTTCAGTTACCGTCCCTTCAAGTTCCAACCAGTGCAAATAGCAACTGCAGAGTGTACATGCTTGTAACTCCGCTACTCAAAGGTCAGCAACAAATTTAGAAGGCTGAGTTGCAGAGTATAACAACACAATGCCAGATATGGTTGAGCTGATTTGGCAGAGCACTCAATTACTGTTGCATCAGGCATCTCTGGCAGATTGCATACCGCTCAGCAGCCGCAAAGGCTGTGATTACCACAAAAGCACATGTTTGTCTATAGCATACATGTGTCATGTAGTACACACTACCCAGGATATGTAAACAAAGTGGGTGCTGCAGCACTGTTGATGGCGGCAACAGGCCCATGTGTCATGTCTCTCATCTGGGGCTGAGTTGCCTGTAAGCACTTGTGACTTTTGCTGTCTTAAATCTGCCAATTGGCTTGCACTTGCAAGTCCATGCCAGCTGCTGCAGCAGCAGCAGCAGCAGCAGTGGCAACACCGGCATTAACAGTGGCTCCACCCGCGGTAGAGCCAGCATGCACGGCCTTGCAGGCACCAGCTGCAGCAGTACTATGCTGCTGTGCTGTGCAGGTTGATGCCATGCATTGTTTCTTGCTGGCCTGCTAAAGTACCTACATGGTTGGCCTGTCCCCATGGCATCTAATGTTGGCTAATCAGTGGGCAATAACAACGGTAGGCAGCTTGCCGTGCAGATCGCCAAAAAAAGTCTGGATATCCCCGTTTACGAACGTGTGAAGGCTTCTGCTTGAAGATCGGTGACTGTTGCTCAGCAGGTCGTTGCACCGGTACCTGGCTTTCTGTCTTAACAGCTGAGAACGTTGAGCGTGTCATATGTGACTAATGATAACTTTACAGAAGACTGCTACATGTCAGCACATGTATGAGAACACCAGAAGTGCCGCGAAACACAATGATGCGGCTTTGCCACTCCCACACAGTGTTGCGACCGTTGCACTAGTTACATATGCCTTTACGTCCAATGAAGCTGCGTACTGCTATCAGACTGGCGTTGCAAGGGTGCACTGCAGCAGTGTGCTGAGTAAGTTACCCAGAAGGTGAACTTGGCCCGCTGGTATGCTGTCGAGCCAAGTAGCTTTATTATATATATAAAGTATGGTATCAGATAATGATCTTGTGCTGGCTGGGAACAGTCAAGCTTGGAGTGCTGTTGCAGCTTCATGGCTGGTGCTGTTAGCTGCTGCACCCAGTGGGTGGGCGTGCATGAGGTGCCCACACAGACCACTTTATCCAGTACGGCTGCAACTCTAGTCTGTGTAGTGCTGATATGTCCTGGGAGCTTCAACGCCTAGGTAAGGACTGTGCCATTTCTGCACTCAGTACTCTTACCATTATGGGTACAGTACCCTTCCCCTGATGTACCCTAGTTACCAAGTGACTTAGCTGCAGCAGAAAATGGACGCGATAATGGATTTGAAGGACGCGCGGTGCCGCGAGAAAGACGCGCTGTGCCGCGTGCAGAAGTTGCAGACTCAGATAGTAACAGCGGACTTGCTGTTCACTCGTGGACTGTTGCATGCTCGCGGAATCATAGGTGAGCTACAGGTACTGGCATTGTGTATGAAGAGGCAACTTGGCAGCATTGCTCTGACGCAAGTGGGCAACGAAGAGATTGATGGCAGACTTGTTTTCAGCTTTTGGAGGGTGGGACCAATGTAGTACCACTGCCCGACCTATCGGAGCTGATTAGTCCATGTTTATGCAACAAAAGCCCAGACTGCTTGCATCATTTTTGCATGCTTGTTGGCCAACAGCGCTGCAGCCCAATGGCAGCTAGAGTGTCAATACCAGAAGTTAAGGCGTCAGTTGAAGTCTCGGATGATTTCCGGTCACTTCATAGTGAGGATTGGTTTGATTGTGTTGAGGAATACGATGTGGATTTATACCCCCCATGAGCGACTATGTTGGCTCCTCCGGGGCGCCCCTCTGGGGCCAGGTTGTATGGTATGGTATGGTATGGATGGCTCTTAAGAGTTCAACTCTCTTCTCAAAGTTTGTAAGACAGTAGCATGTCAATCAGTTGCATTTGTAAGCTTACAAATGCAACTGACATGCTACTACTGTCTGACAACACCTTACATGAAGCTGGTGCAGTTCCCATCTATCCAGTCCAGCTGCCGCTCTTTTCAGCTATGTCACGCCTGCAATGCTCATGAGCTTAAGACAATGACATGTGGTTGGCACTTCTGCAGAGTATGCGGAGAAGATATTCTATAAAGCCAAGCCTGGAACCAAGTCTAGCTCACGCGTTAATCAACTTATAAGAAGTGGCAACATATACTGGGATCCAAGCCAGATCTGCTTAGCTGCGCTCGAGGCTCTTTCCGGCGGGGTATCTCCATAGATGAGCTTGCTAACAAGTAAGTACAACACGAGGGCATGGTCAGGTTTTGAAAGCTACGTCACCAAGCAAACTGGAATGCCGCTTGCTATCAGACTGTTGCCTTGCAGTGCAAGTTAGGTCGAACTATGATGTACATCACATGTGTCTGTCCCATTGTGGCACAGAGTGTCCGTTGCGCTATACCGCCTACAATGCCATGTTGCATGCTTGGTTTTACACTCGTCCCCTTTTACGGCAGCCGTTGGCATGGGTCTTCAAATTACTACCGCCTTTTCATGTTGCAGAGTGGACAATGTCTACGACAGCCTGTCGGGGCAAATTCACCAGGCTAGCAGGACCAGCGTGGATGTGTGCGAAGGGGCTCTCAACAAGGAGCAGATGCAGCTCGTAGCATGCATAGCGGATGCAGTTGGTGTGAAAGCTACGATGTGGTACCGAGTCGACAGTAGTTCAGGTGACAGCGAGAGTGAAGGTAATGGTGACAGCGAGAGTGAAGGTAATGCACCCGATGGTGTCGTCAGCCACTTTATGTAGCAATCAGGACATTGAGCATATTGTTGAGTGGTTGTGAGTATCTGCGCTGACGATGTGTGCCATGCATGACAGCGCGTGTCGCACCCAACAGTTTGTTTTACCCACGCCGGTTGGTGCGCATTATGTCTCATGTGTGCCACTCCCAGTTGACTGTACTGTTTCTGGCAGTTTATGCCACTCTGATGACCTATGTCACTGTTGTACGGCGTGTACCGCTAATGACGCACTGTGTCACCTGGGACCATGGGTGACCGCAGCAGGCAGGGTGTGCCACTGCCTTGGCACCATGCATTTCATTTAACTCACGCTGATCATGAGCTACTCAGTGCTGTAGTTGTAGTGTTTTTTTTCTTCTTCAGACGGAAATAATAATGAGCATTTGTGTTAGTAGTACAGCCGTACACGAGCTCATCTGCCGGCGAACGCAGGTGAGCCAGCTGGTGTGGCAGTACAAAGAGAACAGAGAAGTGGACTTCTGATATTGGCTATTGCTAGCTACGGCCATCGGCTACAAAGCAAGCACCAAGGATCGATGTCATGGGACCTTTACACCTTACATTACCCTTATAACATCAGCAGCTGGCGTAGTATGAAGCAAACTCGAGCATACCATATGCAACACTTGGTCCATTAATGGTTGTTTACAAGGAAATTTCCAGTGGACTGTAGACTGCATAAGGCCCTTGTGGTGTACGGTGCATCCTGCACAACCTCATGCCTCAATACTACAGGAAAACAACAATCTGTTGTAGCACTGCTCCTTGTTATGCACTGCTGCGGCAGCAGCCGCTGCATACTATGCAATTAGCAGCCGCTCGGTAAAGGATGGCAATATTGCATTAATGCATCATGCTGGCAGGGCTGGCGCAGAGGCATGCCTCTGGCAGGCTACCTGAACTCAAGCATGACGGTGACTGTCTGCAACTGACCAGCCGCTCAAGCCTTAAGCTTAAGCTTAGTAAGCTTGAAGCTTCAAGTTGTAAATTACACGAGTGTAACCCGCCCGTTTGCGCCAAGTACAGGCTCATTGGGCATTGCACAATATGTGATCACAGTTGGTATACACATACAGCAAGCTCATTTGAGCCAGCTGTTCAACAGCTGGGACTGGTAGATGGCGGATATTGCATATCGCCCCATCGCCTCACCTACACTCAATAACTAGGCTGTAGTTTTAGCTGACCCCCACAATGGCACAGCATGTTCCTGACACGCCTTCAAGGCGTGGCCGGATTGCGAAACAGCCAGTGCCTACACTGATTCTCAAGCCAGTGGCAACCAACAAAGGCACACAGTGGCAACTGACCCAGTCAGGGAGGCAATCAAGGAATGCAAGGAGGGTTAGCCAGGCCTGATATTGACTCAAAATCTAAGTTAGACACACAGCATTCAACCTGCTGCCTGCAGTGAATGGGTAAATTTCTTTTGCACAGCCACAGGCAACATGAGGATAGATCTGAGAAAACAGTTGTGAATAATCCGAATATTCAATTGATTTTATCTAATGTAATTCTTTTTTACATAATATAGTTTGATATAATCAATTCAATTTCATCATAGACTATTTCAGCCTAAATTATAGTATAATCACGCTTTCCTAGTCCCTCATTTGCCAAATGGTAGCTTTCGGCTACAGCTGTAGCAACCTGTAAGTTGTTGCCAGACCAGCATTGACCAGCAACACCTGATGATCACTGCCCCTCTGGGGCCAGGTTGTATGGTATGGTATGGTATGTATGGTACTGCCAGCATAGCATAAAGCAAGAGCATACTGCTGCTGTTGTTGTTGATGCGGCTGTTGGCACGGTGCCACTGGCACTGCTGATGCATGCAGCTGCGCAGCTCTAGAGCTGGCCAGGGGACTTTGTTGCTCTGCAACTCCGCTCAACCATTTGTGACTTGTTTTCAGAGCCAGTTATTACTTTCAAAACAGCCTCCGAGGCCACTGACTGCTGTCTGCTGGCTGCTGCTGCTTCTGCTGTTGTGCTCTTAAAAGCTTGCTGTTGCTGCGACTGCTGTTGTTGCCTGTTGGCGTTGCAGGTGCCACCATGGCATGGCTTTTAAAATCCGCGATGTTGAATTTGAGGACGAGGGCGGTATGTTTCTGCCGGGATCGTTCACCCGCCATTTATGCCTGGGCTGTCAGTAGCGGTCATTGGCTTGTATAACAATTGGTGAGCATTGTCAAGCTGCTGCAGTTCGCTTATCCACTTATCTTACTGACAAACAAGCGAACTCAGTACCTTGCATCATATGCATTTCCGGAAAAGCATGTATCTTTGCTGGTGACACATAAGTGCGCCCTCGCTGCATTATCGTTGACGAGTTATGGTGATAAGCACATACGGGATCACGCGATGAGCACATCAGCACTGTATCTCAGTATTCAGTTAGGCCCTGAGCTGAAGTGGCCAGAGCCCAATAACTTGCCCCGTAATGCCCCGATCAAAGCGCAGTTGGAGCCCTCTAGTTGAGGATCAACCGAGCAGCTGTGTTATGTCTCTCATGAGCAGCCAAGGATGGACTGGACGGATAAAGCTCAGCAGTAGATCTGGATCACTTCATAGCACATAACTGCCAGCAGTGCTGCAGGAAAAATCTCCTTCTTTTTACCTCTTCAATAAGCATGCAGATGCAGCACACATACACGGCAGTCTTCGAGTATTGACAGCAGTATCTCGCAGCATGACTGACTGGCATCGTCGACTGACTGAAGGTCCCAGACTCAGTGGTCAAATAGAGCTTACAACTTATGACGTAGCACTTAGGGGAATCATAATTACTTTGTACTTGGAGTATCAGGGATTGCTGCCGGTTAATGCTCTTGAAGAGGGGTTGTTGAGAGCAGTTAGAGCCTTCCCGGTTGTGCTGGGCTGGGTGGAAAAGCAGGACAGTGATGGGGCATACTTGCTGCATTGGGACAGCAGCAGCAGCAGCAGCAGCAAAGGGCACAAGACCTTCGGATGGTCAGCAAAGATTGTGGACAGCAGCAGCTGCTGCTGCTGGAAAGGCTGGAAAGAGAGTAAGAGCGGTGACTGTTTCATTGGGCCTTTGACAAAGTCGACTGCTGCTGAGAACAAGAAACAGCAGCAGCAGCAGCAGCAGCAGGTGATACCTAGTATATTCAGCACATGGCGTTTGTGGCGGGCTGGTGCCTTGCCGCCCCTGAGAGGCAGGCTGGCAGCAGCCAAGGTAAGGATGTTAAACAGGAAATATCTGATGTGAGTGATGATACAAGGGGAACAACAGCAACTGAGTAGCATGAGGGTCGCTGGCAGTATATCTTGTATATATCTGATCAGCTACAATGCATCTTTTGTATGATAAACGTATGTCATGTCAACATCGGACACTCCTACTCAGGAGGCGAGCCTTGCCTGCAAGTTGTATGTTCAGATAGCTGCAGATTCCAGGTAATGTCTTGACAGGCACACGTGATGTGCTGCTGCTGTCCACTGCTGCTGTCCACTGCTGCTGCTGCTGCTGCTGTCCACTGCTGCTGTCCACTGCTGCTGCTGCTGCAGGTGGTGCTGTACCCAGCAGCCCACCGCAGCCTTTTTGTATTTTGTTTCCAGCACATTTTGTTTGACTGGACAACTGGGCACAGGTTCCTGACCACATGGCTAGATGCTGCTGCTGCTGCTGCTGCTGCTGCTACTGCTACTGCTGCTGAAACTAGAGTAGTGACAGCAGCGGGAGCAGCAGCAGCAGCAACAGGCGGAAGTTTGAACATTTTTGATCGGTTGTGTTTCAGGCAGCCCTGTCCAGCAGGCAGCAAGCATCTTCAGCAGCAGCAGCACCAGCAGCAGCAGCAGCAGCAGCATCATTATCCCCAGCAGCAGCCTGCTGAGCAGCAGCAGTTATGTGGGTTAAATATGTTCCATCCTCAGCAGCAGCAGCATCCCCAGCAGCATCCCCAGCAGCATCCCCAGCAGCAGCAGCACCCTCAGCAGCATCCTCAGCAGCATCCCCAGCAGCATCCTCAGCAGCATCCCCAGCAGCAGCAGCATCCTCAGGAGCATCCCCAGCAGCATCCCCAGCAGCAGCAGCACCCTCAGCAGCATCCTCAGCAGCATCCTCAGCAGCATCCCCAGCAGCAGCAGCACCCTCAGCAGCATCCTCAGCAGCAGCAGCAGCAGCAGCAGCAGCAGCATGCTCTGGCAGCAGCAGTCTCAGGTGGCTGGCAGCTACCAGAGGGCCGACAAGCTTGTCAGGATTGGCTGCTGAGACACCGCTGGCCCCCGGAATGCCCCTTTCAGGCAGGGTTTTATGGTTTTGTCATTATCTCACAAACGTTGTTTATTACTCTCTCACAAATTGTGAACGGTGCTGTACAAACAGTGTGAAAAAGCTACCTTTAGAAGGTTTTAAAGCCTCAAGGGGTTTAATACGGGTTCAGATATGTAGACACCGCTGCCCCCTGGAATGTCCCTTTCAGGCAGGGTTTTATGGTTTTATGGTTTTATCATTATCTCACAAAACCCTCGTTGTAAAAACAGTGTGAACAAGCCACCCGTCAAAGGGTGTTGATGCCTGATCGGGTTCTGTGAGGGTTTTGACTCAATGGATGGCATCGAATTATGGCCGGATCTTGGTTTCAACCATTGGCAGCCCAGCCAAGCCCAATTTATCTTTGACGGCCGTTACTAACATGATAAGCAGCATTGAAATCAATCAACATTCACAAGTGCTGCTGCCGCTGCTGCAACATTCTCAAGTGCTGCTGCTGCTGCTGCTGCTGCTGCTGCTGCTGCTGCTGCAGTGGGACCCCTTTGACAGGGCCTCGATCTGTCGCATGTCCTGGAAACTTTTACTGCGAGCCCTCAGCACACAACGCAGCATATGGCACATCCCACACCAACTGCTGGCTGCCTGGAAAGCAGCAGCAAACAGCAGATGTCCGCTGCCACCTGGCATGTGGTACTCTGGTGCTGCTGCTGCTACTGCTTTGATTGCTATGACAATGTTTGCTGTTGACCCTGATAAAGCAGTGCGGGATGGCGGGTTGTTTGTGACACTGGTTGTGAATTTGAGGGGTGGAAGGTGAGCTTGAGGGCTGATGTTGGTGTGAAACTGTTACTTTTTATCATGTAACATGTTATTTGTGAAATCACATGACTGTGTGTTGTTGCATGGCAATTCACAGAATACCAGATCATATAACCTGGTCCCTGAGGGGCGGCAGTTATTTTATTCTTGGTCTACTTATCTATTCAATATATTAACTTCTCCAATTATTTCTGTATATCAAGACCAAAATGTATATCAACTAAGCGTTTCAGTTCTGTGTTGCACGTGTGTATTATTTCTCACTCGCTGCTTTTTCCTCAATATCAGGTGCGGACTGAATATTCCAATCAACAGCGCCACGAATGCCTCAATATCTGGCATACCTGTCTGGATACCCCTGGACATGCTGACAGCAGCAGCAGCAGCACACCTACATGTACACTCTGTTACTGTTGCTGGCAGCAGCAACAGCAGCAGCAGCAGCAGCAGCGGCAGCGGCAGCAGTTCAGGTCCATGCAAGCTGTGTGCAAGACACCAGCAATCCAAAAGCACAGATTTTATTAGAGGTGGCAGCTCAGCTACTATGACAGCAGCAGCTCGACTCAGCACAGATTTACTGAATCAACAACAGCAGCAGCAGCAGCAGCAGCAACAGCACAGCTTGGAAGCACAGTCTTGGAAAACTGCAGCAGCTGCTGGCGCTTCTGCAGGTGCTGCTGTTGACAGCAGCACCACAGCTGCTGCTGTTGACAGCAGCACTACAGCTGCTGCCACAGCAGACAACGGAGATGCTGCTGCAATTGGCAGCAGTACTGCTGCTGCCGCCGCCACAAACAGTGCTGCTGCTGCTGCTGCTGCTGCTGCTGCAACACCTGGCCCATGTCCAGCACTGATGCATCACATCAGAATCAGTCTGCAGCAGCAACTCCAAGATGAACACGGCAATGTCAACAAACAGGTCAGAGATTCAAGGATATTGATTGAAAGGGTTTTGATCAACAGCTTTTCTTCACCGTGAAACTTGACAAAGGCTTTATCGAGTGACAATAAAGTGACTCAGTGCTGCTGGCATATTCTATATTATTCATTTATCTATTTAGTTATTCAGAATTGGTGTTGCAGTTGCCAACTAGCACAGACAAGTCCAAAGTCAGAGTGTGAACCACTCTCTGCTGGTTGGCAAGGTTGAAAACATTTCTTTCACTCAGATAAATGGTCTAGATATTTTACACTATCAGGGTATAGAGATGTATGGAGCATGCTGCATGCTCAGGCTGCATGCTGTGCTGACTTTATACCGGCACCTTGCTTAGAACCCTTCATTACCTGCTGCTGCTGCTGCCACCTCTTCCACCGCCGCTGTTGCTGCTGCTGCTGCCGCCGCCGCTGCTGCTGCTGCTGCTACTGCTGCTGCTGCTGTAGTTTGAGTGGTATGAGGCGTGTCGGCGTGCCGGGCTATCTGATCGTTTCCAGCTGGGTCAGCCAATTAGGGAGTTGTGCAGTGGAGATATTGTTGTCAACAACCTCAACAATGCTGCCGCTGACCTGCCACAACTGCCAGGTACATCTAATGATTCCCTTGATTATATTTTTCCATATACACATATATATGTGTATGGATATGTATACTTTCATACACATATATAAATGTATATTTTCATATACATATATATATGTATATAATAATTATAATTATGTTGCCATTATTTTTTTTATGTATGCTGTCTCAGCAATGCTGGCGCTGACTCGCCACAGCTGCCAGGTACATTCATGACGCTTTAGGGCTGTTTCTTGCTCCACATATACATTGCCAGGCTGCATGATGCATCACATTAATAATCACGCATAGGGCAAGTCTGGCAAAGTCACTAATTCTCACCGTGCGGAATTAGTGCACTAACTTTGTTGGCGCCTTCAAGGGCCAGTTTGTATGGTATGGTATGGTATGCCATACCCAGTATGCCCATATGGATTGGGAATACTAGTCACAGTGATAGTATGTTATTGATAGTATGTTATTTGTTAGTATCAATCTGCTATGGCTGCAAAGTGACATGTTTTTTATGACTCAGCAGCACAAAGTATGCTGCAATAAGTATGCTGCCGTTAGTATGCTGCCGTGATTATAACGTCTTGTCAGACGTTGACATAGCCTACAGTCTGTATCATACTGAGCAACATAAATTCAACTGTGCATTAATGCAAGATATCTTGCTGCTGTTTATACTGCCTTCATCATCACCACCTCCATCATCATCATCATTACCGCAATGATCATTGCTGCTGCTGCTGCGGCTGCTGCTGCTGCTGCTGCCTAGACTGCCAACTGCTGACCTCATCCCTCTCTGTTCTTGAGGAACAGGTCTTTGATAGACATGTTATGACCATGCCTGTAGCTGCTGCAAACAGCAGCAGCAGCAGCAGCAGCAGCAGCGCACATGATCTGCAGCTGGAGGTTTGTTTCCCAAAGGTCAGGTGGGGTTCAAAGGAGTTGTTTTTGTTTTTTCCCAACTTGTATCTTATGTGCTTTTTATCTTGTTAACAATCCAGATGTACTTAATTAGATAACCATCTCTCGTCCCTGAGAGCCTTGAGCATGAAAAGCGTCTTTGGAGGGCCAAGTCATTGCAACAGACAGAAGCCCTCTTTGCAATTGTGGCCCACAACTGTTGAGTCAGCTTCAACTGGCCAAGCTTCCACATAACCACCAGCAGCACTGCCACGGTGGCTCATGCTCAGCACGAGTTGGCTCATGCATCATTCAGTTGCCAACCTTTTTGCATGCGATATTTTAGCAGATCTGTCACAAATAAAACTGTACCAGCCCCTTTCCTGCGCATGCTGCTGCTGCTGCTGCTGCTGCTGCTGCTACTGGATGTGTTCACAGGTGTCAGGAATTGTACCACTGTTGGCAGCAGCTGGGTCTAAGACTCATAGCACTGCCGGCACAAGGGTACTACAGTCTCAGCAGCCAACAGGTAGCAGCACATCATATGCCAGCAGCAGCAGCAGCAGCAGCAGCAGCAGCAGATGTGGAAGCAGGCATGGCACCAGGAGACAACATCAGGACTGGCTGTGGCAGGTACAGGTTGCAAGGGTACTGGCAGCCGCTCGACTTTGCTGTTTTCCCTGGTGTTCTGATTCTGCTGCTGTGGAAGTGTTTGGTGTACCTGCCCTGGCTGATCAGCCGCTGGTTTTGGGGCTTGCTTGCTTGCCAAAGTTGAGTGACACAGCACTGCTGCCATGGCTGTGCTGCTTGGAGCAAATTCAGCAGCAGCAGAACGACGCAGCACTGCTGCCACTGCTGCACTGCTAGAAGAAACACAGCAGCAGCAGAACGACACAGCACTGCTGCTGCTGCTGCCTAGACTGCCGACTGCTGAGCTCATCTCTGTCTGTCCTCGAGAAATAGGTCTTTTTATAGATATGTCATGACCATGCCTGTAGCTGCTGCAAACAACAGCAGCAGCAGCAGCAGCAGTGCCCATGATCTGCAGCTGGAGGTTTGTTTCCCAATGGTCAAGTGGGATTCGAAGGAGCCGTATCTTTCAAGTCATGCCTGCGGTGTGGTGTGGTGTGGTGTTGCTACCGTTGTTGACACGTCAGGTCATGCTGTTGTTGTTGTATGCCTCTACTGCTGGTGCAGTGGCTTGACACATCAAGTCCTGTTGGTCACATAGTATGTTGCTGGTACTCTGGATTGACCCGTCTAGTCGTGGCTGTGGTGTGGTGTGGCCCACCGGGCGCAAATACTGCTGGTGTTGTGGCCGCCACATGGGTCAGTGATCCATCAAGTCATTAAGGGGTATGGTGTGCTTTGCATGAGACATGCATGAGGCATGATGGATCATGCATGAGGCATGAGGCAACTCCTGCCAGGAGTGCAAATAATTGCCTTGCAGGTTCAAGCTGCGGGTCATGCATGTCTCATGCAGTGCAATGGGTGTTGCTGGCTGGTCCTTGTCCAAGATCATGACCGTCTCGGTTTGATTAGGAACGGCATGGAATGGTAGTGCTTGATACAAGGGTCATGCATGGTATACCATGTACGTACAAGGGTCATGCATGAGTCATGAATTTATATGAAAGTATTCAATTTTCTACAACAACGGCCTGACCAACAAGTTGGCCACAGACCAGACGGTCTGACCTGATTTGCCGCAGACAGCACCGTCACCACAAGGTACCTTGCTCCAGTTGCCGCTATCAATCACCATGGTTCTGGGAGAGCCTCTCAGTGAACAAGATATATATAAGTTACCCATTAGCCATAGCAATCCTGACATCGAACAAGAAATGCTAGGCTATTCAACCGCTAAACCAGCTGGCTTACTCGCGTGTGCCCAGCAAACGGGCAGCAAGTTTGCATGCATGTTTGGCTGTTTTACTAGAGCATACTCTCATCAAGAAGCTCCGCCGGAGTCCAGGCTGGACTCCAGAAGGACAGCACCAAGACCAATGGGGTCTTGCCAAGACCAGTGGTTGACTGCAGTTCTGAAGTACATACCATAGTACCTTCTGGAAAAACGCCGCTGCCTAAAGCAGTACACAGACCCGAACATAAGATCATGCCCTGATGAGTTCACTATTGAATACTTTGACTGCTAAGCAGGACTAGACGTGTGAAGGTCACAACCTGGCCAGTTGGCTAGCACCGTTGCTGCTCTCACAGCACAGGCTGTACCATAGAGGGTCTCTGTAGACTCCAGATAGTCCCAAAGGCCTTTTAAGACAAGCTTTCAGGCTGAAAGCTTGTCACAGGAAATAAGGGGTTATTGACTCGGGAAAGTTGAGCTTCAGAATCTCTCGCTTGTTGCTGACCCCGTCCTCAACCTTCCACACCTTGCAGCAGCAATGCAAAAACATGTGGAAAATCAGCTGGCTCCTTACGGGTGGAAACCCTTGAGGTAAGTAGTAGTAGTAGTAGTAGTAGTAGTAGTAGTAGTAGTAGTAGTAGTAGTAGTAGTAGTAGTAGTAGTAGTAGTAGTAGCAGTAGCAGTAGGAGTAGTAGGAGTAGTAGGAGTAGTAGGAGTAGTAGGAGTAGTAGGAGTAGTAGTAGTAGTAGTAGTAGTAGTAGTAGTAGTAGTAGTAGTAGTAGTAGTAGTAGTAGTAGTAGTAGAAGGAGTTAAGCCATGCAGCAAGTTGAAGTGCCATAGTATGGCAGCTGCACTGACAAGCGTCACACGTTCAACAGCGCCGTGCATGTGGCGGCAACAGTGGCAGAGCTGGTCATGATACACAGATGCTACAGCCACTGATTCTGACATTATTTCAACTCAGTATCTGGAAATACGCATTTAGGCGTGTTGCTAATACTGCCAGTTTCAATACCAATGGTAGCACCCAGCGCTGTCAGACTGCATACAGTTGATGCAACTTGCGAATTGGCCTGCCAGGATAACAGTGGTTAGCAATGTCCGCATCGCATGCGACATGTTGTCTGCGCGTACAATAGCCCTACTTCAATGCAAAATGTACAGGGGTTTAGTTCAAACTGCCATCATAGCAAAAACACAATACATCAACATACATTCAACTGAGCACACCAGAACCAGATGTAAAGCTGACTCAGGTTGTTTTCACTTCTTGTCCTAGTAAGTTGAGCCCTCTTGTTGATATGAATATTCCACTGATATTTTTACCATCAATATTGGGGCCAATGGACACGTTGACTGAGAATTGAAGCTACATAAACAATGTCATCATCTTGTCATATACCTTCAGCTTATGTTTGCCCTTGAGAAACCTTGAGAAATTATCATATCATATTTGTCTGTTGAGAAACATTCCGTAAAAATGCATTGAATGTACTTTGAATATACGGTAAGAAGCTCACCTGGTTACACTCTAGTACTTTGTCTGCTTTCACCAGCTCAGCAAAGCTGGCTGTGCTGCCGCCAACCCCATAGTAAAATGACTTTGCTGCAATCAACACAACTCCATGAGGCGGTTGAAGTACCTGCAGCGGCTGACAGGTTTTGTGAGTAAGGCAAGGCATGTTGTTTTAGCTCACAGCATCAGCGCTAGATCTGGACATCTAGATGTCTTCAGCAGCTGTTGTTGCACATTGAGTATAGCCAATATGGGCAATGCCACAGGCCCATGCCTTTTGCTGTATCCTATCAGTATTGACTTCCGCCTCTCTCTCCACTTTCATGCCACCGCAAACCAACCTGCTTTATACAGCTCAGCAGCCGCTCTTGCCCTTCCTCATTGTATATAGTTTCCGCGGTCAGTATAATGTCATAGTAGCCGCCAAGTCCATTCATCGCCAGCATTGAACCAACAGCTTCCCAGTCACCTGTTACATAACAAACAATAACAAAACGATAACACAGTTATTCTCCACGAAAAAAGTCCTTTGCAGCTGTTAGGTGCCATAGATGCAAATTTTGCAGATTTGTCTTTTGGCACCATTAGCTATGATGGGGACGTCTAGCCACAAGTAAAATCATTCAGCAGTCGTTGCTGCAGCCGGTGGGCTTGGACTTGCTGCAAGTACTTTTAGCACTGCCCTGTACCCTGCAGTGCTGTCCTTGGCAGGCTGTGCAGGTACACACGCGCCCCATTTGTAGCTGGAGAGCACTGGATGGATTTGAATCGCACAGTCCCATAACATATCAATGCACATAAACTTTATTGAATAAACAAGTAATCAAATATCTGGAAGATAAAAGTTGATGAGTGATTACATAAACAGATAGAAAGAGAGATAAAGAAAGTAAGTAGTCAAATAAATAAACAAGTGACAGATAGATGAATAGATAGATATATAGCTTGAACAAAAAGGAGCTTGCACATAAATGGATATCTTCCCTGTCAGTCTGACAAGATCTGTCTGCAAAACTCTGAGGGCGGCAAAGATGATGGAGCCAGCTGCAACAAGGCTAGCAGATGCTTTAAAAAAATAAAAAAAAAATAACTTTAGATGATCTATTTTCGTAAACAAGATCACTCCTCAAGGCGGTGTATGGTTCAAGCTGCCACTTCAAGCTGCCACTGGTGGTCTGACCAGAATCTGTTCTTGCCCATATTGTATTCAAGTACAGCAGCAGTGGACTTGCAGTGTTGCAATGGAGGTATGTACCTGAGAAGTACCTGGCTCGTTCCCTGACAACTTGCTGCGGAAGCTGCTGCAGGTTTGCTTGCACATTTGGAATAGTTAGTGAGGTGATGACCTGCTTGTTGAAGTCCTGCAGTCGCACCAGGTGATATTTCATAAGTAGTAATTCAATTGACAAAGCATGCATTGCTGAGAAAGCACTGATTCTTTCTGAGAAAGATTAATAAAGTGTAATTTTCTCAGAACTACAAGATTATTGGGAAGATGTCCAGCAATCATTCTTGCTGATTGATACCTCATGTGTCCTGTCCTGTCATTTTCAATGCTCAATTCTTAATATAGATAACATAAAAACCGAATCAAACAGCCAGTACTGCAACCTTAATGAACTCTGAAACATCAGATCAATGCAGACAGCATGCACTGACGACATATGTTCACTGCATCAGTGCCAAATCCATGTGCTTCGCCATTGATACACTGCTGCATGCAGAGACTGGCAGCAGCATCCACAAATGTATCGGCAACACTCCATTTTGGTCCAACTTCACCGCTATGGCTCAAGGGCATCAATCATTATCATTGAGGTTACCATGTTCATCAATGGAACCCATTTAGGGTTTAGGGTTCCCTAAACCCAAACCTAAAATTTTTTGTTGCTCATGGCACTCCTCTCACCTGGAAATGTACAGTTGCTCCTGCAAGCAGACATAGAACCCCCGGCAGTCCATGGCCACACCCAAGTTCTAAAACCTTCTTGCCCTGTAGACAGATGTGCAGCAATCACACAAGTACATGACATGCCAGATATGACACATTATAACAAAGTCCTGAAGGGTCCTGAATACCTACAGATACTGTTAAGCCTGTTCTGCAAGCTGCCAATTCGTCGCATGTAGATCATAAAATGCATTAAACTGCAGCATCAGCTGTTTGTAATTTTGCACTCATCCAAGAAGGTGTAACACACAATCTGAGCTGCTAGAGCGTTGTTTGGCGATATGCTCAGGTACTACCTGCTGCAGCAACAGCAGCAGCAGCAGCAGCTCTCTGGTGCCCACCTTCAGCTGCCCGTCTGGATATCGCTGCTTGAGCATGTCCGGCGTTATCTGGTACTGGTGTATGAGGTAGTTGCAGAGATCCAGGGCTCCCTCCCACAGTTTGAAGCCGCCTGAGCAGCAGCAATAGCAGCAAGCAGAAACACAGTCAGAACTTGCGCTGCCCAGCTGTTGCAGGCGGCTTGCCCATACTGCAGTGGCTGTCACAGCTGCTGACTTAGAAAAGTCCTCCAAAGGAAGATGATGCTGTTGCACGTGTGTGCGGAACGATAATCGCGCGAGTCTGCTCATAAAGCTGGTGTGTGTGCAGCTGGCACCAGTTTATGACTTGCTACAAGGCAGCGAGCGGCTGCCTTGCACGTCTTGACCATGGCACTCAAAATGTGTGTAGCTCTGCTGTCAAGGACTTGTTGTGGACTTGGTGCGTGCAGGTCGAATCAGAACAATGCACATGCATGCATGGCAGGGTCTTACCTTCATACTTTCTGGGCACCAGGTCACCTGCTAGCAGCTGTGGTTCTGCCAACATATGGGCTGCTTGCTGGCTTGTGACCTTGCCCTGCGATGGTTTGCAAGTGTCACCATCATAGGCTGCCGGATACAGCAGAGACAACTGCTTGACAAACAGCTTCTACAGCATGATGGGGCCCAGGGGGTGGCTATGACTGTATACACACCTTTACCAGCGTGATCCCGGCATTCAGCGCTGCTTCTGACGGTGTCTCAGCTACCTATGCGGTTACTAGCTCATTCAGACGCGCTACTAGTGCAGTTGGGACGATGATGAGGCATATGATGTCCCTGCACCTGCTCTGCTGCTTGTGGGTTGACTTCCTCTGCTGGAACGCCTTCCTCTGCCGAGCGTTGACAGACAACTTTGTCATTATGTGTATTGTTAGTCATTGATGAGGTGAAGAAATTAAACTGAAATCCCTCCATGTCTGCAGCTGGTCCCGTTGATTAAGGTGGATAGCACACTGTGCAAGTATGGACCGCAGCAGTGTCTGCAAGAGGCGCAGATCGTCGCATTTGAGGCATAGCAGCATCAACACAGTAATCAGACTGCTGATGGGTGTCATTCTGTTGTCAACGCGCTGCACTTTCTGTTAAACCGCTCACGCAAGGTCCTCTCTGATGGTACCGCTGTTGATGATCAGCAAATTGTGGTGAAGGCAGTCAGATCTACTTAATTGTATTCATTGATCGCAGGACGCATCCTCCACGAGCTTGCACGCCACACATAGGACGCACAGTTGTTCAAGATGCCGGAGTTTGCAGCAGCCAAGGAATTCTTGGCAAACCAGCACCTTGCCCCGTTGTTGTCTGCAGTTCAGCAGCAGCTTGTGAGTCTGAACAAGTGGAGCACCGTGGGCCAGGCCCTGCAGGTAGGCACCAATCTGGATGTTTGATGGTGACCCAAGCACGCGTCTCGGGGCCCCTATTCCAGCCACTGTTTGGTCAATTTGTATCCTCACCAGATGCTGCAACATAATACTAATCGCACGTTGTAGCCCATCTTCGTCGCCCGCCAGCTAGTCGACGTGACGATCGTTCCTCGTACCTCCCGCAGACTCTGGGCAGCGCCAACATCCTGAGTGCTCCGGTCCTTGATGAGGATGGCGAATATTTCGGCTGCCTGTCAGTCAATGACCTTTTGAAGAGCCTTTACAAGAGTGAGTGCTGAGGGACGATTGGCACTGTCAAGAGCAGGAGGAGGGAATCTAGGGACTAATCCCAGTCTGTACGCAGCAGCGCGCGCAGCTTGCATCCAAGTTGCGTACATCATATGTGATTGCAACTTCAGACCACTTTAATCACAATGCAAAGGTGTATTGCACTCCCACTGTGCAAGTGGTCAGGGCAGTACACCACTGCAGATGCCCTGGGCCCTTTATGCACCTCACACGACCTTCTTGTTGCAAACCACGCAGTCCTGGCCGCCAAGGATCCCGAGTGGTTTGAGAAGATTGGTTCTCTGACCCCAGCCGATCTCACTGCCGTGGCAACTGAATTCACCAAACAGACTGTGGACAAGGTGCAGCATGGTGAGAAGCAGCAGAAGCAGCAGCACAGTACTATCCAGCTTGCAGGTGTAGAGTGTGCCCTACAGCAGTTGAAATCATCTCCTGCAATGCCTGTTGAACACTCCTTCACCAGGTCCAGCTGCAGCACTGGCTGGTTGGCTTCATCCTTATTGCAACACTTACTATCACATCCTGTCAACCTGCTGTGCAACTCTCCAAGGGCCTTTCTGGCTGCAAAACCCTATTATCTTTCTTCTCTCACAAGGAAATTCTTCTCTCACAAGGAAATTGACCCACATTGTCTACTTATTCTTGCAGCTGGTGATCTCTGGCTGTTGAATGCTGATGACGCCTCCACCCTGCTGGATGCTGTGCTGGAGAGCTTCCGCATCCAGGATCGCGCTGTTCATCATCGCCTGTTCGTCTGCAGCAACGCCAAGGAGCAGAAGCAGAACACTGTCGCAAACACCACCGTCATCAACATCCAACCGGGCACCGAGCGCCTCTCAGCAACCGGCCTCAAGGTAGGTTACCTCCACAGCTTCACCTGCACTTGATTCGTGTTGTAATGCTGTTTCAAGACAGCAATAGAACTAGGAAGTCTTCTATAGCCGCTGCGACGGGACGTTACTAGACGGGGTTGTGCTGAGCCTGAGGCCTGTTGACCTGGGACGCCACGTCTTCAGCATGTCAGTGATGTATGACATGCTGATGACACGGCGTCCCAGGCCAACAGGCCTCATGCTCAGCGCAACCCCGTCTAGTAACGTCCCATCACAGCCGCATGCAGCTGAGTAAGCACAACAGTGGAAGTCGCAGTTTGTGTGCTGGGTCAAAGGTGACTGCAGTGTGGCAGCACAGTAGCTGCCCCTCGATTGTAGGAAAAGATAATGAGCCATGCAGCAAGTCGGAATGCTATGGCAAATGCGCTGACATGCGGTGTAATGGTGTGCCTGTCCAGAACACATCACAAGTTTGCCGCAGTCAGGAGGCCACTGCTGAAGCTTCAAAAGGGCTCTGACAATTTGTTAGTAAAGCTCTGACAGTCTGTGAGTAAAACTCTGACTATATGTGAGTAAAGCGTTCACACCAGATGACGCCTGCATGCAGGTGACCCACGTAGTGAGCCAGAGTGACGTAGTAAAGCTGCTGTGGGCCAACAAGGCAGTGTTGGATGCAGCACTCACACAGACGGTAGAGCAGCTGGAGCTTGATGACGTGAGCGATGAGCAATGTCTGCTGCAACTGATCTTTTGATCAAGCATCTGAGTGCAATCTTGTAGATCTTGCGAGTGTTGCTTGCATCTGTGCATACGGCCAGGTATAGATGGCCTGTGGTCAGCCAGAGTTGCATGCCGCATTTGAGGGCTGATGCTGCGAAAAGAAGAAAAAGGGGTTGGTCTAGGCCAACTGGCGCAACCAACATTCATAACAACCTGTACTGTTGCAGTGTGCATTGTATCATAATTATGTCGATGCATCTAATGGGGGTTGTGCTTGCTTTGTTTGTCTGGTCAATATAGCACACCTCCATTTCAGATGCACAGAAACACCGGGCATTGTACATGATGTCATTGCTAATTGAGCACCAACCACCAGCAGTCAGGTTCAGACCCTGACATGCTCGGCTACATCCTGCTCCACCTCTATGTCGACAGCTTAATGTCTAATCTGGCCATCTTTTGTGTTGCTGCAGGGCACCGTGTTCAGCGTTCCTGCTGCTATGTCGACTCTGGAGGCATTGAGCCAGATGGCTCGTGATCACAAGAGCAGCATGGGCGTCACGGATCCAGCAACAGGCGTGCTGATTGGAAACCTATCAGTCAGCGATCTCAGGTGTGCTCTGGCTTTGGTGGGCCACTATTGGGATTGGCTAAGCTAATCGCTTTCATGGGGGCGTGGAGAGTACCGTCTTAGACGGTGAAAGTATCCACGTGTAACACTCCTCCTCTCTAAATCGGATAACAAATCTGTCACTGAGATAGGCGCCAGCCTGCTGCGTCTCCAATACTGGTAGCCACACATGAGGTACCAGAGCAACAGTCTGGTGCCTGCTTATTGCATGAGATGCACTGACACGTTTGTTGAGACCAGGAGGCATCTGTATGATATGATATAGCTGAACCATGATTGTCTTCCGCTGTTGTTCAGCTCCAGCATGGACATGCTCACACTCATATGCATAACAAGTGATCAGATCAGACAACAATGGCTGCTTCTCTGGCTGCCAGCATGTGGTATACAGGCTGACACTATCACCTATGCTGCTGATGACTTGCAGGGGCCTGGCGATTGAGGACTTCCCTCTGCTGTTGCTGTCTGTTGGCGAGTACATTGCCGTACGCCGCGGGCTGTTCAGCAAGGCTGATGCCGTGGCCGGCAAACGCGCAGATGTAAGCAGCACTGCAACATGCAGTATCTGTAGCCGTTCTTTCAACCTCTTCGCATGAAGGCTGCTCTTTGCGTGCCTGGTTGTTGTGTAGCCTACAACTGAGCTTGTTTTGAATGCAATACCTAGCTTGTTGTGTGAGCAGCACTTGGTGTCAACACCCAGGTGTATGGGGCCAACTGTCCATGCCTACTGAATGGCAAGCTCTGTGTTGATAGGCTTCCCTGCTATTTCAGTGACACCTCACCCACAGCTTTCCCTTGATCTGTTTGATATCCTTTGCTGCAGGCGGTCACCAGTGGCAAGTGGGCTGAGCTGCTGTCAGCTGCCCCCGTGGTCACAGTCACTGGCAGCAGCACTTTTGAGAATGTGCTAGAACTTCTGGCTGTGAAGGGCCTGCACCGCGTCTACGTTGTGGACGCTGCTGGCAAGCCCCTCAGCATTATCACGCTGACTGATGTGCTGCGCCTGATTACCAAGGCACCTGTGCCCCCACCTCAGCAGGTGCAGGCCATGGAGGAGGATGAGGATGAGGACGAGGACGAAGATGACGAGTAATTTTCATAACATGTGTGGCAACAATGTGGTCAATAGCTATGGCTGTCAAGATTGGGTGCCCAGTGGGCTTTGACTGAGTCAACAGTTGGGCAACATGCATTTTTGCTGGCAAGTTGCGGGTGTGAAGCAGTAGGGAGGATTGCTGGTGCCATTGGCTTCCTTTCTGTAGATCAAGAAAACATTTTTCCCTTGGATACATCGGTTCATCTCCTTTTTGGGGTCAGTGTACTGCAGGGATGCAAGCCAGAATATCAGGGTTGCAGGGTGGACCGCAGCTCACCTATGCTGCAGGGTATTGAGCAATGAGTGGCAGGATAGCATTCATTGTGTGTTGGTGGAAAAAACCTGGTTCTCTAGCACAGTTTTGTCTGTGGTCGGAGCCCTACATAGGGGCGCATATATGCGGTGCTGCTGCATATCCGATATGCGTTGACTGAGTGTGTCTCTGGCGAGCTGTATTGAGGCTGGTGATCTTGCCATATTGACCGAATTATGTGAGTCGATTGTGACGACTACTGTGTCATTTCACGCAAGAGACTTATCAAGATGCTGTACTGCAGAGCATCAGGGCTGCGTGTGTTCAACACACTTGCTCAAGTTGTTTAAATGCAAATGTGGCGTAACAACATAATAACAATGCCTTCCATGTCCGTGACATCAATGCAGTCCTCAGCAAAGTTACTGTTGTTGCACAACAGCAAGCCCTCCAAATGAATCAATGCACTTCTTGTGCCACAGGTGACAGCTGCACATCGGACAGTAGGGGACCCTGCATACAGGCAAGCTGTATTTTCCACCAGCATACTGCGTGCAAATGTGTCTGTTGTTTTGTGCTTTACAAGAATGGTTTTTTATCAATGCACTTCTTGTGCCACGGGTGGCTCAATGCCTGGGAGCTTGCACTGCCGGGCGATGACCACCAGCAGCAGCGCAAATGCTCAGCAACCGTTATATGCTGTGAATTCAAAGGGTATGCAGCCATCAAAGCCGTAAAATAAGGTGAACGATGGGCCCCCCACAATTCGTACCACGTTATGACTCTCTCGTTACATACTCGCCCAGACACTGCCGTTCACAGCTTCACGACAGAGACGGGCGCTGTACAGCGCAATATTCAGAGGGTGAGGAAGGGTTTTCATGCTGCCTCGTTGCTAAGAGGTAGATTCTGTGCATGCTCCATCAGCGCAGAGAGCGCACAGCAGAAGCGGGCAGCATGTTTCACCGTTGCACTCACGTGTGAGACGTCAACGTGGCAACGATGGTTATGTTGAACTTAGACGCCCTGATGGGCTACCTGGTCTCCTTCGTGTCCTACCGAGTTGTGTCCGTATGCTTGCTGTCGGTGCCTTTTACTCATTTTGTGGGTCTCTACCTTCGCTTTCCGAAGCATACGCAACACTGGAAGTACTGGTTGTTCCCATTCAAGGGGGGCAATAGGCACATCGTCCTGCAGCTCATGAGTTGGGTGAGCTGCATGGCTGCCTACGGACGTGCATGTGCTAGTAGCTCACGCTCATATGATGTTTGTACAGTCTTCAGCTTGGTCCGGCAGCCCGCTGCCCACCATCGGCTTGCGTCAGTTTTCTCCTACTCAGCAGCAGTACACCACACCTTGGATTGTATCAGCTATGTGTAGCAGTCACAGCAGTGCGGTCTCGAGCAGCTGTCAGCCAAGGATGGGATGCATTGCTGGGATGGGTGTTGCTCCAATATGCTACTTTGGGCTGCTTCTGTCTCTCCTGCAGTTGCTGTGGGGCTTCTCCCTGCTGACTTTTTTGCCAGTGGCGCTCACTATGCTACCTGGCAGCTACAGAGTAAAGGACCTGCCTACTATCCCCCACACCCACGTGGATGTGGTCTCAGGCGCAGCAGCATGCATCAGCTTTATCGGAGAGCTGTTTATGATCAAGGTATTTTATCGGCTGCAACGGCCTGAGCACATTGCAAACACACTGTGTAGGCAGCCAATCATTAGTCAAACGCTTGAAACAACAGACCAGACAGTAAAGACCAAAGGTGTGCTTGCAGGCAGCTGGTGTCTTAAGCACGGCCTTGCAGGTACCCTGCAACTCATTAGCCACAGATTTCTTGTTGCAAAGTCCAACGTGGAGGTGCTTGCAGCACCAGGTACTAAAGCCACTGCCAGTTTATTTCATTTTTTCCACTCTAAGCACAGCTCAGCAGCTTCTATGCTGTCATTACAGGCGATCTTGGTGTTTGACGACCAGCAGGCTGTGGCCCAGGGCGGCAAGGGCTTCTGTCCCAAGGTACTAGGACCATGCTCCTGCAGTGCCAGCTTTTCAGCCATGTAGGCTGCACACAGTGGGCAGCCATGCTTGCTCAACCCATACAATGTTCCAGTTATTGGATCCTCCTTCAAGAATCAGGGTTATGATCCTGCACATGTGCATACATGTTGTGCTGACGCTGCTGCCTCTGCTGGGTGTGTCCTGCAGCCCCGGCCTGTTCTTGCCTCTGCTGTGGTAGTGATTCTGGGCCTTCTGCTGTCAATCACTGGCTTCCTGTTGTTGATGGCTCTGGAGTATTTGCCAGACATCGCCTCCAGGTGTGCGCCTGTGCGGTAGCTCAGCCTCAAGCAAGTCGTCCAATTCCAACCACTCTGATCTGCTCTGACCCTCGTGCCCTTCACTGATGAAGTGGTTTTACCTCTTCAAGCAAGTGCTGTTATCCTTGTGCTGTTTGCTTATGAATTTATGGCCCAGGTCTCTGTCACTGCATCAAGCAGCTGATGCTATCAGTCTCCAACAACCTGTCACCTCATGCAGGCAGGCAGTAGTTCTGCAGGACAGCTATGTCCATGGCCCAAAACCTTCATTCTGAGGGGCGTTGGTGTACTTTCCCATGCTTTTTTCTTGTGGATGACTGCAGCTCACAACTGCCTGCTGCTCTGCTGTGACTACTGCTGCAGGGTTCTGTACAGCTGCTTATCCCTGTCATGTCTGTTGATAGCCAGCAGCACCACATATGGTCTGGGAGGGTTCCTGCGGTATGGCAGCAGCAAGGCCAATGCTGATGATGGCATGTGGCAGTTCTACCAGCCATTTGCAGGTAAGCCTTCTTCACTTCTGCCTGCCATACTTGTGCCATGTAAGCAACTGGTGCAGCAGTTCACAAGCATATACCGGAGCCAGCATGATGTTGAGCTGCGCCATGGTCCTTGCCTTGAGAGTGGCCATTGCCGCTTCAACATCATCGTGCTGCGACTGTTTGTAGTAGTTGTCAGGGATGCTGCATTTTCACTACTCATGTGTGTCATAAACCAGATTTCTCAACTCTGCTTGCAGGTGGCACTGCCTTTGTGACCACACAGGCCATCAGCTGGTCCATATTTGCTGCTACGGTGATGATGATGGTGGTTATGATACAGCAGTTGGTGGCTGGGGTTGCTCACTGCTTTAGGTGTTGGGCAATCGGAGCTGGGACCTGTATGATGACTGCACAAGCTGTGAGTGGGGTGTCTACTGGATTCTGTTTGTACATAATATCACCCTATTGCTTTTGTTGTCATACATTTTGTTTTCTAATATTTTCGTTTCTATATCAAGTGTGTTGTGTAGTGGGTTGAAAGGTGTAAGGGAAAAGTTGTTTATGTACTCTCATGCTTTGATATGTGGGAACACAGTCTATTCCTACCTTGCATATATACAACCATTGAGTCTTATTGGGAGCTTAGAGTAAGCGGCTGCTCAAGTTATGCTTCATACGGCCGATATGGCCACTGTAGGTAAGCTGCTTGTCAGGGACATTGTGGTGCTGGATAGCCTGAGGACAAGAAGATAATTTTTCACTGTCACAACATCAGAATTATTGGGGTACAGATTACCAAGTATAACAGACAATCCAACATCTGACAGTCACCTCAAGCTTGTAACACCTTAACACGTCATGACTGTCTGTACTAATTTGGTAATCTGTACCCCCCTAGTTCTGATGAAGTACTAGTACTGTCGTCACAACTGACTTGTTGCCCCTCCAATCACGGTCAAGCGCTCCTAACCTACAGTTACGGAGTTTATCAAGTCAGCAAATGTGGCCTGTCCTTTGTGTCTGTAGATGCTTGGCATATCTTTGCTGCTCTTCCGGTCCAGCCCCAAGAGCGCCGCCGCGAAAATCATTCGCGCAGTGTCATTCTCAGGAGCAGGACAGGACCCTCAGCAGAACTGGATTGGCGCCAATATGCCCATCATCCTCATGTATTCTCCGGTGCATGTGTTCTTCACGCTTTGGGTCCTGAGCTTCATGTTCCTGCCACTGGGTGTGGCGCTGTCCATCTGGGTGACTTTCTTGGCACCTTACTATGTGTTCACACAGTCGGGCAACCCAGCTCATACAGGTAGGCATGGTAGGATAATCCAGAAATATCATACTGGATATATAACTTATGATGTTTGTGCAGGCCAGCACTGTGAATGGATGTACTGGTGATGAATGAAAAACTTAGTCCCTTGTATTGCAGGAGCTGCCTGTTGATGGAGGCTGCCAGCGTAAAGTTGTACATCCGTTCTGCTGATGTGCTCTTGTCACATTCACCACAACGGAAGGCAGTATGCCAGATATTGTATGTCTCAGGTGTAGTGCAGGATGGCTAATCCAGATTTGAAGGTTTTATCCTTCTTGTCTTCTTTTCATCTCCAGGTCCAGGGATAGGTGCAAATCAGCTGTTGCTGCAGCTGATACCTTCTGCCGCTGCTGATGCCTACTGCTGCTGCTGCTGGTGGTGCAGGCTGCCGTCAGTGGCCTTGGCTGATGAAGTGGTTTGCAGACAACATTGAGGGGGCGCTCCGGCACTGGTTTGGCAGCCTTACTGTTGTTTGTGATGGAGAACCTCCACACTGCTCAGCATCGCCAGCTGCCGAGGCAGAAACAGCAGGCTCACAGGCAGCAAATGCAGGCGAAGCAGCAGCCAATGCAGCCGAAGCAGCAGCCAATGCAGCCGAAGCAGCAGCAGATGCAGCTGAAGCAACAGCTGCTGTGGTTAGACAGCAGGATGATGAGCAGGAGGCAGCAGTGACTCCTGGAATCACTGGAGATAATGTTCTAGCAGGCTCTTATAGTGACAGCTCACGTGCAGAGTCGGAGGCCTCGTTATCAGATGCTGCGGATGCCAGTGCAAGCATTGAGGAGTGCAGCAGTTTGCAGGGTCGTACAGACAAGCAGCAGCAGCAGCAGCAGCCCTATATGTTTGGCTTTCAGCCGCATGGACTATATCCCACAGGCGCTGGCTTCTTGCCTTGGATGCCCTCTTTCAAAAAACACTTTCCGGGGCTGTCCCCAGTAACACTCACGGCTACTGTGATCTTTTTCCCGCCATTTATCAGGGATATCTGCTGCTGGGCCGGGTTTAGACAGGTAAGCCCTGATGCAATGCATCATGGTCAGCAGCACACTGTTTCATTGGTTCTGTGCCTCAAGTAGACTGTCGCTAGACGTCTTTTGCGTGAACTGTCTTGGAGTCAGTATGCTGGGGAGTTGGCTGCCACCCAAATAGCTAGGTATGGTTGCTTGCTGGAATATAAGGTGTTGCTGATTATACCTGTGGAAATCTAGCAGAAAGTTGACTAGTAGTGTTGTTGGAGTTTCTGGCTTTACCACATCTTAACTGGCGATCACCACCACTGTTCAAGACACGTTCTGGGTTTTTTTGGGTGATCATTCTTTGATTTTTTTTGGTCATCAGTTCCGAAGGTTTAAAAGAAGAAAATCTTGCAGATGTGGAGAGTGTCGGCTGAGATGATGGAGGTCTCACCACTTCACCAATGCTCCTGCTTTTCAACAGAGTACTCAGCAGTACTTATACTTGTGTCTATAATCATCCCGACTATAGTCTAGCTAGGGTAGTTCCTGGCACCTTTATCAAACTTCTCAAGCCACAGCAGCTCTAGCAGGAATTGTCACTGCTCGCTGCTGTGAGCCTCCCAAATGGCCTAAGCGACTGCATTGGCACGTAAAGCATCATCATCAAACAACAATGAGGTGTCACCTCTACCGTCATTTGTACTCTGCAGGTCTCCAAGCGCACGTTTCTCTCTGCTCTGCGGGAAAAAGGCAGTGTCATTTTTTGCCCTGGCGGCCAAGCGGAGTTGGTGCATGCCTGGAAAGCATTCCTACCCGGCAGCAGGCGGCAGGTGGTGCTGCATACACGACACAAGGGCTTTTGCAGGTGCGGTGGTTGGCTGGGTCTGTTGGTTGGGGTTCTTGAATGAGACTGCTGCACAGCTGTGGCTGTGGCCAAAACTCCTTCAGTAGCTGCATGTCCGCACTGCAAAATTACAGGAATTGCAGTGCATTCCTGTAGTAGCTCCATGTGGGGCTCAAAGAGAGAGGCCATATATTATCAGTCTTTGACAGCAGATGCTAGCCAACAACAGCCTGGATGGTCAAATGATGGTTGGACCAGTGGCCGTGTCCTCTGATCCCCCCCCCTCCCACAGTGCATGTGTTATTTGCTGTTGCTGAGGTACTGCTGTGGACAACCAACTGCTTGCAGGATTGCCATTGAGCAGCAGGCTGCTCTTGTTCCCGTCCTTGCCCTAGGAGAGAATTTGCAACTCAAAAACATGGTCAACCTGCCCACATTGCAGCAAGCAACTTACAGGAAGTTTGGGTTTCCAGTGCCATTCATTCTCTCTGGCCGGTGGTTTATCACCCCATTCCCTCGCAAAACCCCGCTGGTGTATGTGATCGGTAAACCCTTGCAACCGCCCGCTCACATTCCTGGTCAGCCTGTTGAGCCAGCTGCTGTCGATGGGTTGCATCAGCAGTACTATGAATCACTTTTGGACCTGTTTGAGCGGTACAAGCACCTGCATCCTGACTTTGCAGATGCCCACTGCCTACTGTCAGATGAGTAAGGTGTTTGCTGCAGATACACACTCGACATCTGTACTTTGCAGCGAGTGCAGATGCTGGCATGAGAACCGCTGCAGCATGTGTATCTGCTGTGAACAGAGGTTGCAGATTTGGGGTGTATTGCTGTCGGGCTCAACAGTAGGGTGAGGTGGCCTATGCGAGGGGTGCTGGATCGGCTTCCTGCTGGCACATGTGATCATGTTATTTGTGGGATTTGAACTCGGGATGCTGGGGTTTATGTTATCACTAGCTTGGACATAAAGGTGTGTATGTGGGCACCTTTAGGCTGGTGCTGATGCTGCAAGCTGCCCTCATCACTGAACAGAACATCATCTGAGGTAAAGTCAGCACTGTTGCATTGGATGAAAGGAAAGGTGCCCTTGTTGGCCAGCTATTTTTGCAGCGTAAGCTGGCTCGTGTTGTCTTGGAGGCGGTTCGCACTGTAAAGTGCAGCAGCAGCAAGCAGTCCCAACAAGAAGGTTGCCCAAGAAGGTAACACTGGGGCCAGCCTTCAGTCAGCTGAACAGGCCTCCCGCCTTAGATAGATACTGGGTATTCCATATCTGTTGTCGTCTGCTCATAACAACTGTCAAAGGCCCATGTTTTCACTCAGGGTTACTGCCAGGTCCGTTGTCAAAGCAGGCATCTGCCTGTGCCTGTGAGTTGTGATGGTTCTGCTGTGTCGCTGCCACCAATTGTTGCTGCTCTAGAGTGTCCAGCTGGGGCTGCTGGGCGATTTTGATCTCCTTATATTGGCATGTTTTGATGCTCAGTGATGGGTTAGACGTTTAGTAACAAGTGCCAACACACTCAGCTGACATGTTGAGCGTTTTGTGATGCTATGTCGGCCTTACTGCGGTGGTTGTCTGTATTCATGTTGGTGTTGCTGGACCGGCGGTGCGGCTGGGAATCTTTGCCATAGCCTTTGATTAATGTCTCTGCTTTCAGTGACTGAGGTCTTATGAGCGGTCACTGCGGCAAGCGGGTGCCACCTTTACAGCCATGTTATGTGGCTGGTGCAGTCTGTTGCAGGTTGCAGGTTCTTGATTGCGCAGCAAGCCAGCCGCATGCGGGGGTGAAGGACCCTGTTTGCTCTGCTATCTAGGTCTGTCTGTTGGCTCTGTGAGTGTGCAAGATGGTTTTTGCCCTGCCAGTGCATATGCATGCCTAGATGACACTACACTTCCTTGAACTGATCTGTTGCCAAATATATGCCGAGTGTTGTTGTGGTAGGCTGGCACGCGTTGTGGCTTGATGTACGCTGCTGAGTCATGTGACACAAGTTTGCCCTGGTGAGAAGGTGGGGCATCATGACACGGCATGCAGTGCATACCCTGATTTGGGCCTGGACCCGCTTTTACCTTTACTCCTGCTACATGCATCAGTACGCCTATATGTGACCACTGCAATCATTTTTCAGATTCTGGGGACCATGTGCTGCACACGGCAGTTTTCAGTCTCCATGTATGTTGGATGAGCTCCATGCTGGCCGTCAATGTCTTTATAGTTGTGTTATCACTTCAGTGAAGCTTAATCAAATCTTACAGATGTACTGCTAGTGTAGTGCTATCAAACCACTGATAAAGTCTGATGTATAACCTAATAAGCAGTCGTTGTATGTGTTTGGCCCCAAGCATCCTTGTGCATGTCAACTTGATTCACAGTACTAGCATGCTACTACGTACCATTGCAGGTGGAGCAGATCGCAGTAGTGCCGCCATCAGTGCTGAGGCAAGCTGTCCCCAGGTCTTGTGGGGTATGTATATTGCGGATATTATCAGGGATGTGCTTGCTGAAGTCTGACACAGTATGTGGATTGTTGTGCACAGTGTGTTGTACTGCTCTTAACCTGTCTATATGATGCTTTGGATCTGTCACTGCTTATCTGTTTGTCAGAAATAGTAGTTGCTTAGGAGGTGTTCTGTACTACTGCTTGTCAATTTGGTATGACCATGTTGTCTAGTTGTGTGTATCTCTGATATATATATCTCAATTGCTGTGCTTTGTTAGTTATGGTAATAGTGATAAATCATATCATTGTCCTGGTCACCAGTGTATGCAGTTGCCACGGTCGCCACGGTTGATGCAGTTCCAATCACCATTGACATTGCTTATAAAGTTTGCACCTTCGCAAACTGTAATAAAGGTCTTGATGTATATGACTCGGAGTAGCATCCCAGCTGGCTGTTACACCGGCCCTTTGGCAGCGACATGCCTGGCACTTCTCATGACTTGCATCCTTCTCTCCTGGTAACTTGGACTCCACTTCGGAAGGTACACAGTATCTCTTGGGAAATCTTAGCCTTAAGGCTACTAGACCAAGCTTGGGCAGGGAACGCTGAATGGCTGTGCATACTATGGCTGATATCAGCATACATATGAGCATCATGATGCTTCAAGCAGCAGGGTTTGTTTCTTTTGGCAGACAGAACACTCTCCCCCTCTCCTGGAGAACAGGGACGTCAATGTACCATCTTGCAGTGGCACTGCGTAGTATACTAGAATAAGTCTCCGAGGCTAGATTCGTTGTGACTCTTATTCCTGGTATCTGCCAGCAACGTCGAATTTCCGTTGGTCCGTTGGTCCCTCTGAGCGGCGTGAAGAACTTTCTCAAACCTTTTAGCAAGCATCTTTTGCGTATGTTGTTCTCGAGCTTTATTGTGGCGCCCCAAGCTTATTAGAATCACGTAGTAGATACCTTTCGTACAGGCATATATAAACTCAAGATCGAGGTTGCTCGAGTGTACTGGTTATCAGTTGAGAAGATTTACAGTATCACTAGTGATGGTTATGATTTGCCGCATCGTTGTAAGCCGTCGCAGCTTCCTATCAGCAGCCTCCTGTCGGACTTAACTCCTTTTAAGTCCACACAGTGATCGTGTTATCAGCCTGTGCCACTGCGCATGCACCACCATTGTATGTCTACACCATATCATTAGCTTATTTGGCGCTGGCACTGTTTGCTCAGTTGGCGCTTGGCCGGTTTGAGCACTAAGGTGATTTCTGGCAGCAGTCAAGGCTTTCACCATCACAGCAATCAAGCCATTGAAAGCATATGATTCTGATTTGTTGCTGCTATCCAACTGCTACAGGGTTGCTCTTCCCAAAAAACAACAGTACACATCCCCGGCCCCAGGCGCATGAATCAGAGCCATTCGCTTGGGACGCCCGCAGATTAGCAGTGGTAATTCCATGTATCATCTGAGGATAGCTCCCTGACATCATACCGCACGTGTTGCAGCTGTAGCGGCCTCTTGCAGCACCCTCACCACGTGGTGCATCAGAACGCCTAGCCTTCACAGTACAGGCAGAATATACAGTCCCAGACCGCCTAAGCAGTGGCGAAAAGCTCTCAACGCTCGTAATACTTTGGCCCAGTCTAAAACCGTACGGACATGTCCTTTTTGAGTAGCTTTGACCGTCTGCAGACTGCTGCCATAATGGACTCGGTCACACAACACTCCCGCCTACCAGTACCCTGCACTGTCACAACTGGCGCATCAGCAGATGTATTGCAGCGTTGGGAGTCGTATTCAGCAAACCTAGCAGCAGCAGCGATGCAAGCGGCACTCCAGCATTCTCTAGTGCCAGTGCAGCAGCACCAGCAGCAGCAGCAGACTGCAGTCAGCAGTGTAGAGGTCTCTGCTGCTGTGCTGCATCCTGCTGCATGCACAGCACATGTCAGGTGCATACATCCTTCAAAAGGAACCAGTACTGGAAGCACAGTAACAACAGGAGTAGATCCAATCGACCTAACACACTGTGCTGCTCCAGGAGCACCAACAGCTGCAGCCCCTTCTCAAAGAATCAAGAACAGCAGTGAAATGCATCCTAGGCAGCTGAGTCATCACCAGCCTACGTCTCTGTCCTGTGTCAGCATACCAACTTATACAGTCCCACCACCACCACCACCACCAGCAGCAGAAGTGCCTCAGGGCCATGACAGCACCAACAGCGAATTATCCACTGAGTTCAACTTTTCAGCTTCCAGATCAGCTAACTCTCCGACCGTTTCTGCCTCAGCAGCAGCAGCACCAACTGCAGCAGCAGCAGCAGCGAGGGCTGCCCATGGCAATTGCAGTATCATTGGCAGAACTTGCATCAGGCGGAGAGTGAGGCACCTCACCTGCAGGAATAGCCCCACCATCACGTGCCCTGCTGCTGCTGCTGCCAGTGCTGCGGCTAGTGCTGCTGCTGCTGCCAGTGCTGCTGTTGCTGTTGAATGTGTTGGAGCAAACACCCGCCACATTATGTGGACATCTGACGCAAGTGTCACTAGTAAAGACAGTAATGCAGGGCATCCTCAAGTTCTGCTTTGTGCTCAGCAGCAGCAGCAGCAGCAGCAAGGCACCAGCAGCAAAAGGAAGTGCAACAGGGTTGATGGTTTCAGTCCTGTTTTTGATATACAGCACCAGCAGGCTGATCAATGCAAGCGGCGCGCTGTCTCTGACACTGTTACTGACATTGTCAGTAACAATGTTGCTGGTAGTGTTACTAACAGTGTTACAAGGCACAACAGCAGTGGCTGCAGACGCCCAGCATCAGAAAGTATGCAACCTGAAAGCCAGCAGCAGTCTCTGCTGCAGCAATTGCTGGACATGAGGTCCAGGTACGAAGCCATACTCACCATCAAGTTGATGCGAGGCCTTGCTCAAGGTCTCAGGACACAATGTTTGTGTATGCTTGGCAGACTGGTCAATCGTCAATGACTGATGATTCATCAATTAATAATCCTGATGCTGACTGTGTGTTGTGTACTGTGCTCTGCTTTGTAAACAGGAGCATCAACCAACCGGCAAAACACCACCACCACCACCAGCAGCAGCAGCGGCAGCAGCAGCAGCAGCAGCAGCCAGGTGTGACTGAGGCGAGGCAGGAGTTACATTTGCAAAGAGTGACATCACAGCACAGTTGGCATCAGCTGCAAGCACCTTCTGTCGTTGCTGCTGCATCAGACCTTCAAGCATCCGACATTATTTTCACCGATGACCAGTGCCTCAGTCAGCAGCAGCAGCAGCAGCAGGAGGAGGAGGAGGAGGAGGAGGAGGATGTTCAACCACAGCTGATCGACTCTGACAGCGCCAGCATCGATGACTTGTGCAGCGAGCTGCTGATGATTCAGGCAATTCAGCACAATGCTCCTGCCAGGGGCATCACTGCTGCTGCTGATGATGCTGCTGCTGCTGCTGCTGATGATGCTGCTGCTGCTGCTGCTGCTGCTGCTGCTGTGGATGACCACCAGCTGCTGGAGTTTGTGTCTCAGATGACAGTTGAGGAATTGCTGAGCCTGTGAGAAGTGCAGTGCAAGTCAGCAATGTTCTGTCCCATGAGGGTTGCAGGTGAGTCTTGTGCAGATGTAGATGTTTGTTTTTGTTGGGTATAAAAGTAGATCTACTTGGTTTACAGGTAACGTTAAATGCCGGACAGGACTGACTGACAGTCTTGTTTGCTAGATCCCAGATATACAGCAGTGATGTGCTCTCTTTCAATGCTTTTATAAGATTCACTGTTATCAAAACATGTAAATATCTTAACATCTGAATATCTTAATAATAATATATGTGAAGTATCTCAATATGTTGATCTCATGTTGTGTGCTGCAGACACTCACTGAGGCTGATGCCACCTGCCCCCAACACTCTTGAAACATAGGCTAGCCAACACCATTTGAACTAGCCAACACCCTTGGAACATATACAGCGCTGTATGGAAAAGCAAACTTCGCCGTACAATACAGCATTGTCTGCTTGGAGGGCCTGCTAGGAGTACGAGCTGGCAAAAACAGCCCTGGGGAAAGGCATCTGTGAATTGTGCAGTGATTGGCAGGTACAGGAGTCAAGAAGACCTGCCATTTATATATCGTATATAAGAGTTTGGTCTCCTACCAGAGCTCCTCTGACAATACAATACAATATATCATGCCTGAGCTTTGCAGCATCAAAATATGCAATATGCAAGGCCAGGTGCTTCAAGGCAAATGCTGCAATGCAACAAGGGTATTCTGAGTCTTATTCAAGCCAGTGGAGAGGACCATTGCTCACTGAGCCACTTTGCACCACACCTACTGGTATTGGACACTGAGTGCACAAGGCTTGGAGCCGCTTCGGAAATATCAGCCATGATATCTGACCAAGCTGGTTGTTATAATGCACAGCCAACAAGCACTCATGGTTCACATCAACTCACAATGCAGATTTATGGTGGCAACATAGGCATCACTCTGAAGAGTTTCACAGCTTTCATAGGTTTTCAGAAGCTTTCAAAAGCTAGATTTTTGAATTTGATGCTTTTATCTGACCAAGCGTGTCAAAGGTTTCGAGGGTTTCAAGGGCTTGCTGTTGGCTTTTCAAACAGTGCTACGCATGACCCACCAGAGAGAGTAAGCAAATGTTTCATCCAAACAGCAACCTGGTTGTCAAAACAATCTGTTGGACAGGCTGGTATCCGAAGAGGCATGACTGGTGCACGCTGCTAGGGATGACAGGCCTGCCCTAGGGTTGTATTAGAATTAATTCAGTCTATTAATACCAAACTGGTTAATACTAGTAGTATATTGTACTAGGACTAGTCCAAGTCGGTGTCAAAGGGTTTGGAGTATGCCCAAGTACTTGCAATGGTGTTGCAGTGGCTGTGTGGTGTATGCTGTGCCATTTGTCTGTGCATGCATAATAGTATAGTTAATCTTTGGCAGCCATAGCAGCGTTTGTCAGTGCATGCATGTTCTGAGCAGCAGGTAACCATCTCTACTAGATAGTATGGCATAGAAGGGATTGTCTGGGAGAGTTATTTAGCTCGCCATGGCATGACAATTAAGTCAATGAAGATTGTGCTACTCTTAACCAAGTTAGTCATGAGTTCAAGCAAACCTGCACTTCTTTTTTTACCATTTCATGAACCCAGCTTGAGGAGGGGCTCCTGGACGACGTTTGACTTGAACGTCTGACTTCAAAAGCCAGAAGGGCCCTCTGCAGGGTCTACAACTCAGGGATGTGTTGGTGCATGAATTTTGGACACTGGACCTTGTATTGTAGAAGAAATTATCAATTGTACCTTCTCATGTGTCTGGAAATGCTCATAGGAGGGTCTGAAGGTGCATGAATGATGCAGTATGTTTGCACCTTGCATAGGGTGCTTTTGTACTTGCCATTTTACCTAGCTCATTGTACAAGCCTGGACAGTACTGCAGCGATGTCCTGATTGTTGGGCAGTTGTACAAGCTATTTGCGTGAGCACTGTGTACTAGCCTTTTATCTTGCTGTGGTGGGCAACTAACGAGTCATTTTTGGTCTAAATAAAGTCAAGGAAGAATATGTACTGGCATGATACTCAAACAGCGACAGCGGCACAAGCGTTCAACAGTGTGTTTTATACCAGTTGGTGCTTGATCAAGCAACCCATGAGTCCTTTCCATAGATATTTGGTAGAGAAGCAATGCATGAGGTATCTGGGACTGTCATCTACTAGCAGGCCACTCACTCAGAACGTTCTGGGGTTAACCCGGTTCTGAGGATCAGAATATGCCCAGGCACATTGTGGCATGGCATGTATTGCATCATAATCATATGACATCTCCTTGGTAACACTCAAAGACAACACCCTCCTACACAGCACCAGCTGCTGCATGCTCTTGATGCCAGCTTGAACCACAACTGAGTCCATTTTTCGGAAATACATATACACCTATGCATGTTTTGCATAATCTTTCTGAGTCTGAGTTGGAGGTTGAGTCTGACATCAGAGTCTGACATCATCTGATCTTCTGCAAGTTTAACTTGCAGATATCCAACCGGATTGAATCTGGTTTCTGTTCCTTTTTTGTGTGCCCCCATGAGCCATCAGTTGGCTCCTTTCGGGTGGAAACCCTTGAGGTAACTTGTTGGCACGGTGCCACCCTGGTGGTACTACCACCTTTGGTTTTGCCAGGTGACTGACATAATGGAGGATGGCAGCGCAGCTTAGTATATAGCGGTCACACGGCGAGACCAAGGCAAGGGGGACATGTTGCTGGCTGTTTGTGCCTGCCAGGTCATGATCTAACCCACTTGCGTTGCATGCATGAGACCTTCTGATGATGGACACAGCGCAGCAGCTGCAGCCTATTAGGGAAGATGGCAACAGGACACGCCGAGGCGAACTCAAGTGAGGTCATTGCCTTATATTTTATTACAGTCTGAAAACAACCTAACATGTCTGAAATATTGCGCAGTGTATGCATGCATTTATGCCACAACATCAGATAGTCAACATCATCATGCTCTCAGTGATTCGATCACAGTGATCACTGGACTGCCTTGCATGCAGCTGTGGAGCTGCACACATAAGACTGAAATGTGAGAAGATTCAATTGTTGTTGCTGCCAGAACTTAATCTTGGTGTTGATAAAAAGCTATGCAGCCTTGTTGACCTGCCCAAACAGATATGCGCGTCACAAGTCCGCTGATTGCAGTGAGCTTGCAGACACCTCTGCAATCCCTGAGCCCGGCTGAGCCAGCAAGTTGCCAGCTTTGTACACAACTAACTTCTTGTAAAGACGCCTTTAGTGCTTCTTAAACGCTATGCATCATCTACAAAACGTGTTGCAGCAGCCACAATGCCATGCAACAGCAGTTACCACTCAAGAGGGTGCCCCATTGATTTCCTTTGACAGGAGGTGCTCCATGCAACTTCAGAAATCAACCACAATCGTTACATCATACCACCACTGAGCACCTACTAGCCAGCTGAATATTGGAAAATTGTTATGCCAAGCCTTCATAGTATGCGACTCCAGTCATCAGGCATTCAATCATCATGATCACCCTGCAACAGCCCAAAAGAAGGGCTTCAGATGAGTCAGCATGCCCAGCTCAAGCAGTCAGACGACCCGTGCGACTGAGCCGCAAACCACAAGGACACAGATGCATTGCATACTCAGGAAAACCCTCCAAACAAACAATCCACTGCCAGCTGACCTTGAAGATCCTGAATTTTGCCCACATACTGGCTCAGCACATTGTCATTGTTGCCAGAAAACTGCTGTCATGGCGTACTAGGGTAGTCTGCCTGAGGAAACTTTGTCCCTCCAGCATCAATGCCGCCACACATCCTTCCTGAAGGCTTCAATCCGCAGCGGATCCCATCCATCTGTGAGAATGATAATGTGAATGTGCCTCAACAGTTCAAAAGGAACACAACCCTCAGCTGCTCCTAATTTGTCAAATCCAAGCTCAGCATAGAAGCAGAACTTGCAACACTATGTGCCCAAAAAGAACCTAGCAACACAAGAGTGGACGGCTGCAGCTAGCCGGCATACTATGCTGCCACCAAGCGACCTAACAACACAAGATCAACCCCCTAATAGTCAAGTTTATGGCTGTTGCAGCCATCAGACCGATTCAAACACAGACAGCTTGCCGGCTTTGCAGCCAACAGTCCATGCAACCTGCTCGCGAGGGCACATTGCTGAAGGGGATTCAATGATGCTACATCATGGGTCAGAACAATACACAACACAAACACAGAACTTGTCATGCACATCCTTCAGTAAGAGATCAATACTACAAATATCACTGCAGCAAGCTCCCCTGACATTGCCTGGTACAGCATATTACGCTGTTTCGCCCAAGGCATACATCATATGGGGCAAATTCCACAAGTTCACCCGCCAAAAAAACCTCCAGGCCAGGCCATCCATAAACAACAAAGAGACGGTGGTACTGAGCAACGAACTGCAGGTGCACAGCATCAATGGCAAACCATTTTCTGCGGCAGCAGTTCAACCCTTTGAGACCATGCACTGACAGACCAAAGGTATCTCCTGATTGAGGTAGTTGGATGCAGTGCACATTAAAATTCTGCCTCAAATTGTCAGCCAAAGTGGTGAACCCTGCAAAAATAAGGTATATAACTTAGCAGAAGGCAGCAGCATCTGTCACACATGCGTCTCACTCTCCGCATACACACAATACAGTGAATATACACCCCCATGCACACAAAGCGCAACCCCCCCCCCCCGCAACCCCCTCCCCCGCTGCCAGCCGCCTCACCAAACACCCACAACCACCACAAACCACTCTCCCCCCCCACATCCCCCCCCCAGCTACACTCACACCCCCTTCCCCCCCCACATAATCTACACATATCACTCAACCACC
>JABEVS010000053.1:0-43726 GCA_018290735.1 Coelastrella sp. MACC-549 | reverse complement strand
ATTTTTTGAAAAAAAAAAAAGGTCCTTACCAATCTCCATTGCAACATTTTATTCCCCCCTAGCCCCGTTCCTTTTAACCCACCTAGAGTGGTAAAAAAAACAGGTAAAAAACCCCCCCCAGCCCCCCAAACGCCCCCCCCCCCCCCCCAGAGACACCCCTGATCCGGTGACAGGACTTGCACCCAGTTGGTCAAAATGCCCACATTGCGTTCTTGCCCCCCTGTCGCACATGTAACATGGTCACACTAATCAATCCCAGACAGAATCATGATGACTAATCTATCAGGCAACAAGGCTGCAGCAGATAGCTGGTGCCTGTCAGTTGCCAGAGGTCACTGCACAAACAACTCTTGGTCACTAGTCTAGCAAGCAAGTCCGTCAAAGCCTGGCCTGTGTGAAGCTTCGCACGGCACAAACAAGGAGTCCTATTGTCAGCAATTCTCAACTGTTGGTCAATCTTTGGCGATGCACTGCTGCTCTTTAGAACACAGACAGCGCAGAACATAAGCCACTTCTCAGAAGAAAAAGTTTTCTTGGCGTCCCCCCCCCCTGACACCCAATTACCCACACAAAGCAGTCACCCAGTCAGGAAACATAAATCCCAACCCCGCCCACTCGTGCCAAAACACCATTCCCCCCTTTGCAGCCGCATCAATACAAGGAAGCTCCATCTTGATCACCCTTAGAGCGCAACATTTCCGCCTATCGGCCAACACCGTCAACATGCAACCCTGCTTCTCTACATTATGATGTACAACTCGCAAACAGTGCCACTTCTTCTGAGCTCAAACCGCACACAGCCCATGCCACAATTACGTACTGTGGCATATCCAGGACCTGAACCCTAGGTGAAGAGCTGGACCACAAATTAACTTTCAACAGGCACAGCACATGCTGTACAGTGCACCGTAAAAGCAGCCCATGTGTGCATGGACTGATACTGCTGTGTGAAGACAGACTGGCCTGGGATCTCAATAATGCGGGCTGGGCAGGACTGTGGATTTGGAAACCCGCCATGCAGAGTGTACTAGAGCCTCCACGACTATAATAATCTGCAGCTGCTCAATCCTGGACTAGATCAACTGGACATGTACACTCTCACAAGTAAACAGCTGCACTGTGACATCAAAAGCATGTGCACCCCGTTGTATGTTGGGCTATGTGTGCAGATGCTCGATGCTGCGGCTGGTTGATGCGTGAGTGAGCTGGCTGCTGCATGCACAGAACGCAGGACAATCTTCAATGCAGCGTGTATGCACACAATGTTTGCTCGTGATTGACCCCCCGATCCTGAGATATGTACCAACATATTTTTGACATTGACCTCATATGGTTATGGTCGCCAAAGTCACTCCTCACACATCCTGAGGTACAAGAGTAACAGCATGTGCCTTGCACCAGCTCAAAGCTGCTGTCAATGGTCAGTTTGATTCATGGGTGACAGGACAAGACAATTCTAGAATGCAGATTTTTTCCGACAGCATGAGTTGGTGATAGCTACAGGTACCTGCAGCAGGAGCGCGAAACAGCAACATGCAATGCTAGACCTGGGCAAGACATGCACAACACACGACACAACATGATATACACAGTGCATGACACGCTCTGGCTCAAACATGGGCTGGACCCTGAGGTTCTACTGAAAGTCATCATGGGCACAGAGTGGGTTTGAAGGTGTTTAATCACTCCAAGGTTTCTTCAGAAGGGCACTGGCTCCCCTGAGAGCTGCAATAGGCCTCAAAGAGAAACTGTCCACCCCTTCTTCCCAACTGGGTGCCCACACATTGCTGTAGCCCATCTTTTTCATGAGTGCACCGCACATGGCATGACTGTAGCTCTCACAAGGCACCCACTGCCAGTCACTGGTCCAGGCGCCAACGTTCTCAGGGGAGAGCGCTGTTGATCGCATTGAGTCGGGGTCCCGGAAGCCTCGCAGGCCATCCTTTGCATTGACATAAGGCGCCCACTGGTTATTCTTCTTGGATTTGGGATCGAAAGGTGCCCAGGAGAAAGGACGATCTTGCAGGATGTCAATGTGATCGTCCTCACACTCGGCACAGCGGTCACCGACCTGTTTTCACAGCAGGCAATGGCAGCAGGCAGTGATAGCGTTCAGTTGGTGCTGTGAGCTCGTGTGCTGTGATATCACATGCGGCAGGCAGGCAGATTCAGCGCCAGCTGGATTGACGTGGCAAAAGCTGAGGCAGATGAGCAGCAGCAGCAGTGAGAGGAAATCAGAAGCAGCAGGCACAGGCCACCCTAATGTTCTGGACTCTTTGTACTCAGGAACCAGTTGTGTATGAGTATGAGACATACTGCCAGGAGACTCTGCTGGTGTTTTGTACTACAGGGCTGGAGGCATGCTGCTGTTGATGCTGCAGTTTGCTCACCTTGGCCAGGAATGTCAGGCCTACGTGCTTCTTGGCATTGTCTGTCTGCAGTCCTGTGTTGAACTTGTTGTCTGCACCGTGCAACCTCACACACATGCACCTGTTGCAGGCGCCCGTGTCTGAAGCCCAGCCTCCCTGATAGGTTTTAAGATACTTGGTGCTTACGGCAACCATGGCTGCTTCATCGGTGCCATGCAGTACCTTGTTGCATGCTGCCTTGTGCTCTGGTGAGGAGCCATAGATGGGACCACGATAGATAGTGGCGCGTCCGAACTTCATGCACTGCTTGGCGCGGTTGCTTGGGCCATCTGGCCAGAGGCCCATATCACCAAACTTGCACCAGTGTGATGATGGCCTCATGAAGGCCTCGATGGCTGATGAGCATTTGCCGTACATCTTTGGGTCTGACGGGGATTGATCGACGCCATTGACGTTTGGCACTTCTTTACAGGGTGATCCAGCTGAAGCCACAGCCAACAAAGCTGCCAGGATCGCGAGACTGACTGCGGTCATCGTTGTGTTGTTTGACTGTCAACCCTGAGTCAACAAAGCAATCAGCAGCTCATCGTCAAGTAGCATGCGTTAATTCTATTGCATTGTTCATCTTTATGAGCACTTGCAGGTGATTGGCAGGCTGCAAGCGACATGGCGCCTACTTTGAACAATGACCTAGTGAGACTGGTCAGTTTGAAGCATCAGGCTAAGAAAATGACACCTATACGCTTGCAGTATTGCATTGAAGGGGCACCAAGCAGGATCAAAGTGATCGCGCAGGTGCGGTTACAACAAGTCACACTGGCCGTGTTTCCCAAACATGCATGTCATCACCATACACACCTTTGGGTATTAAGGCGCAGCAATATTGGTTAAACAGAAGCTGGGAATAGCACGGAATGGATGGATGACTGAAACTGTTGTAGGCAAAAGTGTCAGAAGCTTAGATAGGGACTGAAGAGATGTAAACAGATGGGCAATTCGCCCAAGTGCTTGTCCTGAGAGACCAGGTCGCAGGTAAAAGTAAGTGTGCGCCTTGGGCAGCCATTATGTTATTGTCAGCAGGTCCTCGCCGGTCTGACTTGTGTCGGACATAGGCCTACAAGCGGCTGGGGCCAGGCAGTTACATATTGTACTTAACATTTGAAATCTTAAGTGTTATAGTGCACCAATGCCCTGCCGGGCGCTGCAGCCGGAAGGTCTGTCCACATCCTTGTGTCAGTATACACGAACACAAGCCTGTGCAGATTGATGTCCGTCACCCGATGATTATTGCCACTGTTTGTTGTTTTCCATGTATTTTCAGAACTTAAGCTTGACCCTGGTGGCTTACTGTAGGTTGTAACTTTTGCTCCCCACCCATGACCTGATTGTGTCACTAGCACAAAGGCACTTTCTCAGCATTCATCAGCAAGGTAGTTGACTTTCAGCTGCTCGGAACTTCAAGTAGCGCCCAAAGTAGGTTTGCCAACTGAGTCAACCTCATGTTCGCCACCAATGGATTCTCAAAGCTCTATGTTTGTTGTTGCAAAGCGGCCACTTCACTGATGCAAAGATCATCACCCATTGTTAGTTTCTTTGCATGCTAGTGGGAAGTCGTACCCGTGGGCATTGGTCGCAACACTTGTATCCGTCCTTTGCAATGGCCCTGCAACGCGGTGTGCTTTTCAGATTCTCTTGGTGGTGCCTCTTGATGGCCAATCGCATTCAGTAGTGCTTTGCCACAGTGTCCGCAATGACCAACTGCCGCAACGGTTGTGCATATGCCATTTTTCGCTCTCCTGGATCAGCACGCGCTGACAAAGGATCTTTACTATGACGATAACAACAGACACAGTTGCACGCAGTGCGCTGGTGGAAAGATACAGCTTGCCTGTATGCAGGGTCCCCTACTGTCCAATGCGCAGCTGCCAGCTGCAGTTGTGCTTCTATCCCTTTTTATCATCTATCAGTTAACAGTATTGTCTGCAGCAGATTGTGAAACCGTCAGGTTCCCTCCAGTCGGCCACACATCAAGCATGCAGGGGACCGGAAGGGCAAATTGCCAGTGGCTGGCAGATTTGTTTCATGTAGATTCCATTTCAGCCTGCTCTGTGCAGATGGCTACCCAAATCACGTTGCAGTAGACACAAGCTCTTACTCAGCAATTCGCAGGCCCGAATCATGCGTCGGCTGTTGGTAGGAGCCTCCAATGTCAGTGTGAAAGAAAGTGTGTCCATGCATAATGGTGTATGCCATACAGAAATTCTGTCATGTGCTGTTAGTGTTGATTCATCTGTCTTGTCATGTCCGTTAAGTTGCTGCATTCGCTGCTGCTGACTTGAATCAGCATCAAAAGGGCAACCTTCCTCAGAACCTGCGCTGCTCTTCCGCCAAGAACCGCTCTTTGTAGTCTGTTCCTCTTGCTAATACCCAGAACAATGGAACACCTGGAATGATATGTTCCTCTTGCGACAGCACCTGCTGCAAACTAAGTTGCTCGTCTACTGCTGCCCAGTGGGATGCCCCTGGTCCATAACGCTTGGGTGCTGCTTCATCTGCTGCTGTTTCAGGCCACTGCCCGTTCATGGCCTGCACTAGTTCATCCTGCAGCACCAACATTCACAAACAGAACAAAAAGAAGTAGCCTTCAAGAAGTAGACCCTCTGTCAGTGGTAGCACAAGTATGTACCTTGCATGAGCTGACTCTCTCCTCATGTACCTTGTACGAGCTGACTTGCTATATGCACTGCTAGCGCAGTACACTGCATGATGCTGTCCATGTGCCGGCTGCTGTTACCCTCCGTAGTTGAGTAACCAACTCAACCTCAGAGGATCTGATCACTCTTCAGTAGCAAAACCACACGTGTCTGCCATACACTGCAGCAGCTGACGCGCTGGCTTCAGCTGAAGTATGTTGGCATGGCCTGTGCAGTGACTCATTGCTTGAACAGTGAGCTGTGCTGCAGTGCTTTAAGTGTGCAAAAAATGCAATCCTACCACAGGCATGCCTACGTCAAGTAGTGAAGTGCGAGGCTCAGCTTCGGAAGCACCATCCAGCGCTCTCTCTTGGATAATAAGCAACAGCAGCAGCAGCCAACCAATGAAGCCGCCACAGACGCATTACCAAGTGTGGTCATTCATTGTATCCTCCACTACTGTCTGAAAACAACCTAACAGCCGCAGCACCCACCTGCTTCAACTGCCTGCCTGCATTGCTGAGGTAGTACAGCTGCACCCGCTGCCTGCTGTATTCACCTGCAGAGTCCCAGGGTAGAGGGGGAGCCTCTGGGCCAAACATCTGCAGTGTCATGCAGCATCAACAGCAATACATCAGCCGGGAAGTGACACACATCGCTTTGAGTATGGCCTGCAGCATCAACATATGTCAGCTGGGAAGCGACACGCAACTGTAAGTATGGCATGCAGCATCAACATACGTCAGGTGGGGGTTTGATACGCAACCATTGACAGCCTGACTGGCTGACTCATGAGTTAAGTAATAATAATAATAAATATAATAATAAATATAATAATAATAATAATAATAATAATAATAATAATAATAATAATAATAATAATAATAATAATAATAATAATAATAATAATAATAATAATAATAATCAGTACTTTGCAGCCATAGCATCACTGCCATCGGCCCCATGAGGATCATGAGTTAGGTATGGCATGCTCCTTGCACTCTTTGTGATTGTGCCAAGGTCCAACATGAACCTGGGCAGCAAAAAGGGAGAGTGCCAAGGGCTGATGGGTTATGCTGCCAAGCTTAAAGACTGTGCGATGGTGCACACTGGTCTGCGTCATACTGACTGTCAGCCCCTGGCTCTGGACAGTCGGCTCAAATTTTGAGGCTCAGGAGGACACATCTCAATCAGAGGGCTACTGTTTGAGCTGACAGATGCAGTAACCGCATCAGTTGGCCTCATGGGCGTATCCAGGACGTCTCAGACTGAATAATCAGCCGTCTTTCTTATATGCAGGAGCTAGAGCAACTCAGGGCCGAGAAGCAGCAGCTGTAAGTCAGTGGTATACAAGCAGTTGCTTCAATAGAAATACCCCCTGGCAGCTGGTAGCACCGACTGCTCAGCATAATGCGCACACATTTGTTTACCAGGAAGGAGCCCTAACAAAATGAGCCAGGCCTACTTACCACATCTAGATGATCTGCTACTGTTTCCCCCTCATGCCAGTCCTCAATAACATCTTGCTGCCCCGTCTCAGGATACATCAGCAGCACTGGCCAATGCATACAACCTTCACCATCAACATACGGCCGTTTATTGCCCACTGACACTTGCGGGGTTGTCAGTTTGTATCCCTTGAAGATGATTGCTGCTGCGAGCTTGCGGGCTGGTGCAAGAGCTGCCTCTCTGGCTGCTGCTTCTGCTTGAAGTTGATCTTGATGCTTTTGCCTATCTGCAGCAAGTTCCTGCAGGAGGCATGTTTCCAGATCAGCCAAAATTCTCGACCCAAGACCATCAGATGACTCCTTTGTAGGTTGATTAGATGAAATTAGTATGATGGAATTCACAATCATGCAATACAATACATACAATGGACCAAGGTAGGCATAGTCTTGAAGCAGCTGACGCTATTTGCCAAACCCCATTCTTTGATAACAGAAATAGGTCCTTATCAATCTACAGTGCAACATTCTATTGCACACTAGACCACACAAACTGCATTCTGCACCAGTACCTGCATCCTGAGGTGAACACATCACCCTACATGCAGTTGCAGGTTCAGATCAGAACTGCTGTGGATCAGAACTGCTGCACCATGAGAGTGTAACAGCTTGGGACCCTTCTTGCTTAATACACAAGCAACCTAAATACATGCAGATCGCTTTAATCTTCCTAAGCGCATTTGAAGCTTACGCAAGCGATGCAATCACCTTCTGTATCTGCAGCAGTTCTGGTGCATCAGGTTCAAGTTTGAACCCAACTACTAGCAGCTGCTCGCACTGGTCCCAGATCCCAAGTTTCAGTGCTGCTCTGGTGGCTCTGAAGGTTGCCTTGAGGTTGCTTGGGTCTAGCTGCATAGCTGAATGGCTGTCCTGCAAAGCACTGCGCCAGTTTCCTGCAAGCGGATCCATGTTGCGGGTTGGCAGCGGCAGCAAGGGAATAACAAGCTGTGGCTGCTGAGCCAACCAGGCAGATCATTGAGCATAGCCTTGAAACAACGATACAAGCTGGAGGATACTAAGCTGCTGCTATGGTACTGCTAGTTGTGCCTCAGAGACCACGATGCCACCATGTGCATGCTGCTGCTGTTGATGGCATGGCATGCGATCTAGTGACTATGATGTTTTCAAAGTTCAAATCTAGAGTTATCTGCTGCTGTGTTTATGAGTTAGCAGCATCTGGGCTGTGCCTTACGCAAGTATGAGAGAAGTAGTGACTGCATAGCTGGGGCCTCTCCCAACCACAACCTCCTCACCTAACAATGAATTTACATGTGCTCGGTTGTTGTACAGCGCCAGACTGAGCTGCCTGTCACTGCACTTAAGGGCCAAGCCTTTGTTATAGAAGTCAACTGCTTCGCGCAGCAACAACCTGTTCTTAGCTTTCAGACCTACTCGCAGTTTGTTGTTCCCCTGAGTCTGCACAGAAGAAGAATTGGGATGGCATAACTTACTCAGCTGGATTATGCTTGTATGTGTGAGTAGCTCTGCAGACTATTGCAGTATCTGCATGTGATAAGCAGCTGCTCTGAACCTGCTATGGCCCAGTGGTCAACTAGCAGTCCACATGGGGCCTTCATCAGAGGTCTTCATCAGGTGAACCCCAAAACAAGAAACCCCCAGATTAGAAACAACACTACTGACCGATCTCTAAGGGGTACTGATTGTGTTACAGTAACTTTTTGATTGCTGTCTCGCGCACTTCAAGCTGTGGCGGTAGTACACTTGATGCGGAATTTGCTGCTGGTTGCTGTTGGCATTATCGTGCTGGGCCAAGTGGGATCACCTTGAAGTTCTCTGCTCGCTCCTCGGGCGTAGACTCCTCTGCTAACGCTTGCATGGCCATGAAGTCTGGATGTTCTTCCGGATTATCCGGCATAGCATCCCAGAACAGCGCTGGCAGTTCTGCATTTTCATCTATGAGCTGCTTCTTAGGAGTGGCCTCCTCCTCGCTGTCTGAGGAGCTCATGGCGTTTGAGAGGGATCGTAACTGTGGTATAAATCGAATGCTGGAGCTGGTAAGCAGCACTGGGCTTGTGTAGGGAATCGGTCAGCACAGTACAAGGGTGACTGGGACAGACGGCAGGTGGTCAGCAGACAACTGCGATGTCAAACGCCACGGGCACGATAGTTGATGGCACAAGCAAGTGAGAGTAAAGTGCAGCCACCTTTGCACTTAGAGTGCCGTCGTCTCCTGCTCACCTCCCAGTGACCATTCAGTTCCTCTGCACCAATCGGCGACTATCCTAGCACTCGCATGCGAGTACTGGCTCAAGACTGGATCCACACAGCCTAATCTTGTCACTGCATTGTCTACTACCAACGGCTGGTTGCAGAGCCATCGACCTGCTGCACATCTAGTCCCTCGTACTTGCTTTTGCCCTTTCCAACTACACCAATAGTGCACAGGTTCGAGACATACAGTATATTACCTCCTTCATTCACGACTACAAGTCTCGCACCTAGGCAACAGAGCCCATTTATTGCACAACAGCAGCAGCAGCAGCTGCAACATCCCAGCTCAATGCAGCAGCCAGTAGCAGTCCAGCAGCTGTTGCTGGCGGCAAAGCAGCTGATCATCCCATTACAACCCTGGGTCATGCAACCGATCCGCGGCATGGCCTTCGTAGTGAACGTGAATAAAAACAATGTGGACAAAGCCTACGGGCAGCTGAAGAAAAATTTCAAGGAGCAGGGGATGACAGACGAGCTTCGACGCCGCGAATACAGAAAAACAACCGCAGAACTTAAATTTGCCGCGAACCGATCAGCGTATAACAAACGAGCAGGCGTGATGATACTGGACAGGCTCAAGTGGGTTGTGAAGAGGAGAAAGCTGAAGACTTGAGAGGTAAGGACTGCCGGGATCTGGATATCAATCTATGCGCACTTGTGATGCTGTCGTTGACTATATTTGCGAGATGCTCTGCTGTGATAGCCACTTGTTGGTATGTCAGAGCGGCCAGATGCTTTTTTCATGCTCAGCAGGAGAATGCCGCAGTAGGACCTGGCTATCCTCCCTTGTCAGCTAGCAACAGCAGAACGGCCAGATGCCTCATGTGCATGCAGGGTAGTGGCAGCACTTTACAATCTACACGGCCTGTATCTTCTGCCTCCTTGTGTTTGAAACCAAAGTTCCTGTATAAGCCGGCATGGGCAGCAGGAGTGCTGATACTGCTGGCAGCCAGCCATGCTAACGGCAGCAGCAAAAGCTCATTTTGTGTAAGACATTGTGGTATCTTTTACAAAAGCGACATATTCCTGACAAAACTGCTGCAACCTCGAAGTTAAATAAATCCTGCTCCTGTGTGCCTTCATGCAGACCCTTGGGTATCCCACAATTAAACCAAATCTCGGATCCAGTGCAATATATATAGTCCACCCAGTGTGCTGCTTGCTTTGAGGCTTTGCAAAGCTCGAGCCAGTCAGCAGCGTTACCAGTGCCAGCAGATGCAGCCAAGATGCCTTTTGCGATAAACAGCTGCAACCATTGGTGCAGAGAAGCTGCAGTACAGCAGAAACAGCCCATGCACCTGCTGCATGAGTGATACAGCGGCAGTGAAGCCATGTTGACGATTGGCGTTGTTTCATGGTGTTAACAGAGAGATCTGGGAACATCATCTCAACAGGAAGTGCTAATGCAAAGGATGTATCAGCCTCTGTGGACACACTGGATCAATCTTTTTACACACTGGATCAACTGTCAGGCTGTCAATGGTTTGGGATGTCCCCAGCAGTGGAATGTCCTCAGCAGTGCATGTGGGTTGTCCAGCAGTCACAGTGACGGTCACATGAATTGCTGAAGGGGTCATGTTATTGTTAGGCTTCATAACTGACAGTGGCAGACTGAGAGTCCCTCCATACAGTGCTGCCTGAGTTCTAGCAGCAGCAGCAGCAGCGGCGGCGTTACGTAATGCTGCATACAGAGTATGAAGCAGCTTAGGGTCCACATCACGCAGTGTGCCACGCTCACAGGCTTCATCCATCAGCTGCTATGGTTTAGGTCTTTAAGCCATTCCCATGAGTCATCCGCTGGCTCGCTGGCTTGCGCTGGGATTAAAGGGGGTTGATCCCACCGCATTTGTACCTTTGCACCTTAAGCACTGCTTGTCTGGTGATGGTGATCACCAGTGCCGCGGCTACCGTAGCCATGGTGGCTTTACTGTCACTGTGAGCCGCTACGACGCAAGATTACCTTGCATTGGAGCTGCTCATGGTACAAGTCAGTCCATGTAGTACAGTAAAAGAAATTGAGCCATGCAACAAGTTGAGATGCAATGGCAAATGCGCTGACATGCGTGGGGGGCGCCACCCGGGTGTGATGCTCAAGCTTGTGCCTGCCTCGGCTGTCCGGCTGTCCACAGTGCAAAGGTGCAAGGGTTGCTGAGACCATGCATACAGGCAAGTAGTATTCTTCCACCAGCCCGGCGGCATATTCCGTGCAGATGCGTCTGTTGTTTTGTGTCTATCAAGAATGATTCTTTGACACCATGTCAAGTTCGCTCCGAGCGGTGGCTGTGGCATTTTGCTGTAAACAAGACTGGCAGTACCTATGGCCAGTGCTGGCTGTGCGATGTAGTATAGCAACGTTTTCTTGCGTATGCCACTCTGCCAACATTCAGCATCTGCCTACCAGCCGTTTCTGCTCTACACCAAGCCTGATGCCTGGACTGCACATTTGGGCCTCCACCTGCACTACCGTAGCTGCTGCAGCAGGAGGACATTCCAGCCCATTATGCCACCACCGTGCGCACGCAGGAATCTCACCACAACAGTCTATGCTATTGTAACATGTATCGCTGCATGCGGGCAATGACGCTTTTGTCCTTGCTACCAGCGACTCGCTGGGAGTCACGGTACCGACTCGGAAATCCTGCAGAAGGAACGGCTGTGAAACGTAAACAGCACTGTCATTTGATACTACGTTGTGTGCATAGAGCGTTGTAGCAGCTGAGTTGGGCACTCTGGACGTTCCCTTGGACTTGCCTCGCATCGAGACAGTGCATGTTTTGTATATCAGACGAGCGAAAAATTTGGGTTTCGTAATTCAGTACTCCTCATCACCTTAAGAAGCTCAGCTGATCGTTTGCAATGTACAAGTGACTGGTCTGTCCGAGAGTCTGTCTCGCAGCAATGCACTCGTTTGCGTTGAGTTAGAACGTATGTCTTCGGTGATAGACTTGCAATGAAACCTCAAGATGCAACGGCTACCAGGGGCGTGTCCTGGGTCAAGTGAAAAAAGTCTCACACGCTACTGCCACAGTGTCAACGGAACAACCATGCGCAAACCACCGTTGATGCCGCTTAAACTCTCTGCAAACGTAAAACACCATACACCCGCGTGCAACGGCGCGATCAGCAGATGCAACAAGCAACAGCATGGGGAGCAAAGTACATCAGCAGATGACAGCAGCCCAAGCGGTCAAGCAGCAGCCTACGTACCCGCTGCTGCTTTCGGCAGCGTTGATCACGCTATAGACTCCATAGGGGTTGGCTGGTACCAGTATTTTGTGCTGATGTGTGTCTCTCTGATCTGGGCAGGTATGCTGCATCAATTCATTCCCACTGTTCCTAACCAGCAGCGCACTAGGCTCTTCAACTTGTTGGCACTTTACGTGTTTATACTCTGGTTGTTTAGATATTAATGGTCATTATATTGACATTAAGCCATATTTGGCAATGAATGCTGATGGATGTAGCAGCCTGTCTCAGATGCGGCAGCAGCATCAGGAGCAAGCACTGCACTGGCAGCTACTGTTGCCTATCAAACAGCCCTTCCCCTGCCGATCAGCCTGACCCAATCGGCTTGCATTGATCTGACACTATGGAAATGGAACAAAGTAATTCCATTATATTCAACAAACCCATGCTGCTGCTGCTGCTGCTGCTGCTGCAGGTGATGCTATGGAGGTGATGGTGCTGTCATATCTGGGACCAGCAGTGAGTGGCCAGCTCAGCACATCAGTGTACATCAGCCTGTCAGCAACTATTTTTATTTTTGTTTGTGTTTTTATTTTCTGTTCATAGAGCCACAGCGGCATGCCACAATTGCTTAATACAAACGTGTTATCAAGCATTTTTACAACCTTTGTATGTAACATATACCCATAACATGCATCACTGACAGTATCCATATTGGTTAAAACAGTGCTGAAGCCATCACATTTGCTGCGTACTTTGCCAATGGCAGCTGCACTCTGAGCTTTGACCAAGTTTTCTGAAAAAAGGCTGCAGCTAGTGGTCTTCTATCTAATTTGTAACCTTTTTCATTGCAAATCAGTTGAGTTCCGGGCTATAAGTATCCAGAGGGTCGTCAGACCAAGCCAGCAGTTGATTCAGCCACATGCTAGCAGCAGCGGCTGCAGTGGCAGCAACGGCAGCAGTGGCAGCAGTGGCAGCAGCTGCAGCAGCGGCAGCAGTGGCAGCAGCGGCAGCAGCGGCAGCAGCGGCAGCAACGGCAGCAGGGGCAGCAGGGGCAGCAGCATCCAAAGTCGCCATCATTGAATTCAGGAAAGAAACAAAATGAGTCCTGCTGAACATGCTGAATTGCATTGTGTGATGTCTTGTTCTGCATGTTTGTCCTCAGGCGACCTGTCAGTTTGGGGTTTCCGCATTCCAGCAGTCGCTGCTGTCGTCGGTTGTTTTTGGCGGGATGGTGCTGGGCGCTGCATGTTGGGGGACGGCCGCAGACGCTTTTGGCAGAAAAAGGGCGCTGCTGACGTCAGCAGCGGTGGTGTTGACAGCAGGATTGGCGAGCGCTGCTGCACCCACATACTCGGTAAGCGAAACCTGACGCTGCAGTTTGTAGTCTGCTATATATATACAAAAACAGAATGTACTATGTATATACCGTTTTTGTACAGGATTATCAGTATATAGTGTGATTTTCTTCTGTGGAGAATGCCACATCATCTGGCGCCCTTGATATTCCACAGCTGTTGCTGGTTCGCCTGTCTTTGTCATTCTGCAACATCTCACAATAGTCTCACACATAGTACACGAATATAACAATAATATAAATTATTCCAAAACAAGAGTGTATTATTTGTATCATGTTGGCACACAACTCTCACACACTTCATTGAAAACTTTGTGATCAAAAATATTTAAGTAAGTTAATAAAATTTCAATGTCAGTACATAAATATATCAACAAATCAGCAATAAATGCTGCAACCCCCATCCTCCCTTTTTTCAGGTGCTGCTGATCACCAGAGCGTGTGTTGGCTTTGGGCTTGCCGGTGCCCCTGTGGCCTTCACACTGCTGCTGGAGGTTCTACCCGCCAAATCCCGGAGCACCTGGGGTACTCTGGTTGAGTTGGCTTGGACTGCAGGCACAGTGCTGGAGGCTGGTCTGGCTTGGTGGCTATTCAGCAGCAGCGGTTGGAGGTGGCTACTGCTGGCGTCAACTGCCCCACTAGGTGTGCGGTATTTATTGAATATCATATGAATACGATGTTAATGAGTATAATATTTTATTATGAATACTAATATAGTATAATGAATTAGTATAATAATACTATGATGATGGTAATATTGATAATGACACCCCCCCTGATGTCACAGCTCAAGTTGAAGCAATAGTCCAACTCCAGGCCGTGTGTGATCTTGTGGCGCTGACAAGAAGCCTGCATAGCGGCGCTGCTGCTGCTGCTGCTGCTGGCTGCTGCTGCTGCTGCCATTGCTGCTGCTGCGGTAAGTGCATTGCATTTGTGTCTTGTTCTACTTCACTGTATCCAGATCATTCAAAACAATTGCAAGAGATTACCTGATCTCTGCTGCTGCTGCTGCTGCTGCTGCTGCTGCTGCTGCTGCCTGTTGAAATATCTGTGTCCACAGCCCTACTGCTGCTTGTTGGCCAGAGGCTCCAGGAATCTCCGAGATTCCTATTCGCTGATGGCCAAACAGCAGCAGCAGAAACAGTGCTGCAGCGAATGGCAGCAGTGAATGGTGTCAGCTCATCAGCAGAGTATGTACTGCTCAGCAGCAGCAGCAGCACTACACCCCAGCAGCAGCAGCAGCAGCAGCAGATTGTAGTATCGAATTCAAGAGTGATTAGGCAGCTAGAGGTTGGTGCAGATGCGGGAATGAGTGATTTGAACTTCAGTAAAACAGCCAAAAACCTCATGAATGGCAGCAGCAGCAGCAGTAGAAGGGAACTGGAGTGTCAATTTTCTGGAACCCAAGCAGAGCGTGAGTCGGAACATCAGTATCTGTTAGGCAGCAGCCAATTTGACAGTCGTGTGCAGCAGCATAAGCAGCAGCAGCAGGAGGAGGAGCAGAAATCCGCAGCAGCAAGCCATTCTCTTGATATTGAAAGTCCCAGAGAAAATGAGTCTCTGCACCCACACAACAAACTTCTTTTAGGTGAGAAATATTGGCAATATGTTATATATATATGTATGTAATTGTGTGATAAATTATATATATACTATATAAATTTGGTTTGTAAGAGACGTGTAAACAGCAGATCTGTCCTTTCAGCAGCGGTTGTATGTATCGTAAAGCTCTTGTCATTGATAAATGAAACAATGAAATGAAATGAAATAAGTGCGAAATTCCTGATCAACCTGCCAATACAAAGAACATTATAACCTGGAGCTAAACCTATTTATTCATTGTTTGTGGATTAATTGTTACCTCTGCAGGGGCTAAATATTTAGTTCAATTCATTCAACTCACTTAATTTCACTTCATCTAATTCACTATATAAGTTCAGTCAGGTCTAACCATAGTCGAAATATCACTGCTTTGACGCCACTGCCGAATTGCAGGTCCCAATGTCAACACCACAGCCAGCAGCAGCAGCAGCAGCAACAGCAGCAGCAGCAGCAGCAGTGGCGTAATCAATCAGATGCAGAAGCTGCTGGCAGAAGTCAGACTTGCCACTTCAACGCTGTCTAAACAGCCGTATGCCTCTACCACTGCTTTCATGATGTTTGGATGGGCTGCGACATCATTTGCTTACTATGGACTGGTGCAGTTGGTCGCTGAGCTGCACATTGCTGCTGCTGCTGCTGGGGGAGAAGTCGCTCCAGCAGGCGGGCCTACCTGCATTGACGGCATGCTGCAGGTAAATATATCTGTTTATAAATGTGTTAGTTATATATACTTTCACATTTAGTAAAGATATATTTTTACACATAGTAGAGTTATGTTTTTACACATACTAAAGATATATATTTACACATAGTCAAGACATACAAAAGCTGACAGTGATTTGTCCAGTGAGACTTCTGAGATGCCTGACCAGGAATACCTTGGAGCGTCTGCAGGCACTCCACCATCAGAATGACAACAAGCATTATTGCTATTATTCATATTATTCATTTTGTTATTGTTATTATTATCTATACATGACTTGTTTCTTTTTCATTCTGACCTTGTCAGGTGCCTGACTCAGACCGTTGTTAGTGTCCTTATGAAGGCAATAGCAGGTTGTCAGCAGACAAAATGAACCATCAATAGATAGTACCAACATTGAATAATGAATCAGGAACATCTCTTTTGGACTTTGCTGCCATTTTCAGGTGCCTGACTCAGACCACCTGAGTGTGCTCATAACATCAGCAGCAGGTTGTCAACAATATTTTCCTCTGAAAATCAAATAAATATATAATAAATACTACTATCAGCTGAATTAATGATCTAAAAATATCTCTTTGGGACGTTGCTACCATTTTCAGGTGCCTGACTCAGACTACTTGAGTGTGCTCATAACATCAGCAGCAGAGGTGCCTGCAGTGGCCTGGGCAGCTGTCAGTGCAAACTGGCTAGGCAAGAAAGCAGCAGTGTGCACATCACTGCTCTTGACTGCAGTGTGTCTGCTGCCAGTTATTGGAGTTACAGCAGGTGGAGACGCTGCTGCTGCTGCTGCTGCTGTTGCTACTGGAGGTGGAACTGGCAATGTAGCTGGTGAGTGACCAATACCAGATAACGTATTAAAACAATATCATTTATTTAAGCCTGTGATTGCCGGGAGGCCAATGTATGCCCCCGACAGGTGTAACGGATCCATCAACAAACAATGAAATATCATTTACACATCATTAAAAGATAGAGGAATTTTACACGTGGATACTTTCACCGACTAATACGGTGCTCTCATTATGATAATGTATGCCTGACACTACATATTGTAACAGAATACGCCTGCAATCCAGCATATGGTGAAAAGGGGCTGATGACTGGCAATCATCTTGATTTTGATTTTTGTTCCATTAGGAGTTAATATTCTTGCATCATTATTTAATTAGACCAGTAACACAGTATTATTGGAATACGCATAATCATGGAATATCTTCTTGAATCATCATGCACATCGTGGCAGACCCTTGCAGTAATTGAACTTGCACATATTACTCCTTCCCAGCTGAATCCCAGTTGCCGGAAACACAAAGAATCACAGCAGGGGGCTGAAAACGTCGAACCAGGCACTTTAGATTGGTAGATGTTTCATCATTAATACTCTGTATATCATCACAGTACGCCGCTACGGCGTAGCATCAGACCTTGCTGGAGTGGGGTAGACTTATATGTGTGGCGCATATAATGCATCAACTAGCTGCAGGTTTCAAAGACACAGCAGCACTACTGCTGCTGCTGCTGCTGCTGATGTTGCGATGCAAGATCAGTACCCGATTTCTTCATGCTTTTCAGGATATTCCATGGGCATTCCATGGGTATAGAATAGATATGTTGACCTGATCGTGATTTAGAGTATCCTGAAAAGCAAGTGCGATCAGTAGAGCAAGTAGGATATTCATGGATATGTTGACCTGGCCACGATCTGCACCCTGAAGTATCTCTGCTTCTGCTGCTTCTGCTGCTTCTGCTGCTTCTGCGGCTTCTGCGGCTTCTGCTGCTTCTACTGCTTCTGCTGCTGCTGCTCTGCTCTGCTCTTGCTGCTGCCACCGCGTTATGCGCACATATGCAGACGTTGGTATGTTTGGGGCTCGTCTGTTTGTCATGTCTGCTTTCACGCTGATGTGGGTTTTTACTCCGGAGTTGTTCCCAACCCATGTCAGAGCCCTGGCACTTGGAATCAACAATGCATCAGCAAGGTGAGGTGTTTTGAGATCAATTTATTATGACAAAATATACTAGATTAGATTTCAGATTATGTATTTAAAAACTCCAATGATACTCAGATTGATACCATCAGCCATACTTATCTTGCCATCTGCCTTAATTGCCAGGATTGCAAGCGGATAGTACACTACATGCTGAATTTAGCAGCCAATTTCCATACAATGTTATATTGTCAACACGTGTAGACCAGGTTATCTCATACCTTTTTTCAAAATTGAATCATTTGAGACATCAGAATATGATATCACATGTTGGAATAATGTCGTCTTATTCACGTGTCGTCTATGCCAATTTTGTGTGACTGATATCATTTCACACAACCTGCACATGCATGTCCATATGGATGCTTTTTGGCATTTGTAAGCTTTTTCAATTCCCCATTGTGTTCGTTTCATAATGAGGTAGAGCTGTGCACTATCTGTGCGCAGGATTGGTGGCTTGCTGTCGCCGTTTGCTGCCGTGGCGCTGGTGTCTGCTGGAGCCCCAGCAGCAGCCGAGGGTGTGTTTGTTGCTGCACTGCTGGCAGCATGTGGGGCCGTGGTGCTGGTCCCCAGGAAACATGAAGGGGTGGGGGAGCAAGACATGGAGGAGGATGTTTCATGACCACAGGGAAGGATGGAAAGGGCTATTCCGGCCGTGAGGCCCTGCCTATGCAAACCAACTGAGCTATCAGAATCGCACACAACTCCAAGCGCAAAACCCCTCTTTCGCGGAGGGTGCCCAAGGTTGGTGGCATCAGCATGACCACAGAACGAGGATCATGATCCTCGCAAGGCTTGCTGTGAACATTTGCCAAAGAAGAAAGAAGAAGAAGAAGAAGAAGAAGAAGAAGAAGAAGAAGAAGAAGAAGAAGAAGAAGAAGAAGAAGAAGAAGAACCCTTTCCGGCCACAAGGCCTTTGGGAATATGTACTTGGTGGCTCAGCCACACTTGCCAAAGTACTAAGTAACCAACCTAACACTGGGAAGCGTTTGCCACAACAGCTTGCTCTCAGTCGGAGCTTGGCTGATGATCTGGTCCTGATCTGATTGAATGATCTGTGCAGTTGGTGGCGGTTTGACTTCAAGTTGATTCCGAACAGATCAATCGACTCCACTGACTCACATGATGACGGTGACCACCATACCTGGCAGCGCCTGCCCATGCTACGGGCATGTCCTGCTGAGCCATGTAAAAGAAAGCCATGTCACATGGTGAGGGCTAAGTTAGCCTCAGCCAGAGTGTAGATTGCAGTCTATAGCTATGGGGGATTTTCTGCGCGTCTCAAGCACGCTTGGAAGGTTTTCTTGCTACTCTGCCAGAGTTCCTTGGTATTGTCAAGCCTTCACCCCGGGTGGGAATTTGCACACAAAGTGATGCTACTATCTGAGGTGCAGCCTACAGCTGTATTTCTCCACTAGCATACTGCGTGCGAAGTGTCTGTTGTTGTTTTGTGTCTATCAGATCGAATGTTTATCAGCTATGGCCATGGGAGCATAAAGTGCTTTGTCAATAAACCTCTCTTGCGAACTCTAACCTGGCAATCCCATAGGCTGTCTCTCACGAGCATGGACTGGGGTGTTGTCATACTGGAGTGGTAAAGCAACAAGTGTAGCAGCCAACAAGCAGAGGCTCTGGTTGCGCCGACAAGCAGATGCCCATACAATAATAGCTGGCAGGCTGCATGGCATGCACACCTATCAACTTGCTGATGCATTGCATGGCAAGACACCAGCCAGACGGTCTCGTGGTAACAATAACTATCCAACAAGATAATCAGCAATCAAGATCACGTGCTCCATGGCAGCACAGACACTGCAGATGTCCCGGATGCTGCAATGCAATCAATAGACTGAGCTGCTGCCGGCGCCGGCCAACAACTAATGTGCAACTGGCTTGTGCGCAACCAGGAAGTCCGCCAAGTACTGCAGAGGATCATCTGGTCGAGCCACATTTAGTGCCTTGAGTCCCTCCCGAAGCACTGGAATGACCGTGACATCCATGTACTGACGAACTGGCATGCCTTTCACTGCTGCCGCTGGACCTGCGCTGGCACCGAACCCAAAATCCAGCAACGCACTGGTACCACCCACTGCTGCGGCTACTGCTGCAGGCTGTGGCGCTGCTGTGCCGTTTGCAACAGCAGCTGCAGGAGCAGGGACATTGCTCACAGCCGTTGAGTTTGCAGGTTCTGCTGCTGCAGCAGCTGCTGCTGCTGAGTGTGATGGTGGGGCAGAAGCCAGAGGATCCAGGAGGCCGGGTATCTTCTGGTTGATCAGCTGCTGCAGCTGCTGGTATGCCAGCTCTAGGTCACCGTTGACCAAGATATGATCAAAAAGACCGGGCTCCTGCATGAAAAGTAACATGTTATTATGCTGGGGCACATGGTGAATTGCAGGATTGCCGATGGCAAGGGTGAGTTGTGAGTGTATGTCCAGTACATACAGCCGAACACTTGCCGAGTACTTCACAGCCCCCTAGCAAGCAATGAGGGAAAAAAATAGTGGACCTCTGGCAACCAGCCCTGACCCTACATGGGCTCAAGCTGCACCATGCCCCATCATCAGAAGACAAGTAATCTTCTAAAGCTGAAAGCAACCTGTCTGAAGCTGAAAGCAACCAGAGAAGAGTCATTGAGAGTTTCAATGAATTTGACCCCTGCTGCTGTACATGACACTGCAAATGCACATCAGGCAGTGCAAGACTTTACAGTGAGTTGCACAGGGACAGCCTCAAACCCCCCCAACACACCTTGCTCTTCAGAATCTCTGCCTCGGCATTTGCCAGCCTTTGCAGCACCTTTTCTTCGCTCTCGGTGCCCCTGTGAGCGAAAAAAAGGAAGAAAATATTGAATAAAAACAACAAATAAGAGATAAAGGCAGACGGTCTGCTCTTTATGTTGTTTGTTGATACGGCGTTTGGTTCTGAAAACAAGATTTATTTTCTTTGACAGCTGATTTACCTGTTCCTCAAGCGCCTGTCCAACTCTTCATGACTTGGAGGTGCAATGAAGATGAAGAGACAGAGGTGCCCTAAAGCACTTGCCTTGACCTGCATGTAACGCAAACCCCCAAAATGTAATGATTCACATGTTTGCGGTACATTTGCTGCTGTTGCAACTAAAACTCTGCAACCTGAACTCTGTGTGAACATGAGGGTCCTCTCAAAGTGGGTGTGGTATGTTTGCGGTACATTTGCTGCTGTTGCAACATAGACTCTGCTGAGTTGTATGGACATGAGGATCCCCTCAACATGGATGCAAGCCTTACAAGGGTCTGATGACTGGCACAGCTGCTGCAGCTGTTAAACGCAAGAGGAGCGGCCGACACCAGACCCAAAGACATGGGTAGGGTTCAGCAAAGCGCAGGGTACATACTGCTGTGGCCAAGCTGCCACGACTATCATGGGTTGAGTTCTACACTTTGGTGGGAATGTCATCTTTCCCGCTACACCCCCAACCCTCCCAGTCAACGTCTGCAAATCTCAACACCCTCCTGCTCACACTACGTGGTATACACAGAGCTGGACCTGCCTCAGCGATGACCTCCCTACACACCATCCAGACCCAGAATAATCATGCACTCCGCCTTGTCCGAAAGTGGATTGAATTCACTGGGTAGATTTGAGGCGCGGGGCCGATGGCAGTAATGCTATGGCTGCAAAGTACTGATTATTATTATTACACCATCCAGACCCCAGCAGCAACAGCTTGACCCACACCACGCCGCACCTGCTGAGCTCCTTGCACGTCAATATCCAGCACACAGTGCTTCCCCTTGTTGCTGACACTTGCCACCGCAGCTAGGCTTGTACCGTACATGTTGCCGTGCACCTCAGCATGCTCAAGAAACAACCCAGCTGCTACCTGTTGCTTCATAGGAGTAATTTTTGTAAAGTTATAGTGCGTTCCGTGCTGCTCCCCAGGGCGGGGTTCCCTGGACAACCACAACATCACAAACAGTATTAGCAGAGCCATTCTGGCGGGTATGTTGGTGTCTGGTGAAGCAGTCACACTCAGAAGAAAGCAGCTACAGTAACTGATCAGATGCTTAGCACTGAGGACCTTAGTCAATGACATACTGACTTCAGTGATATCGTTTGGCATGCTCACAATGCGCAGCTCAAGGTTTGCCACGCTGTTGGAGGCAATTCCTCAACAGTTACAGCTTACTTATATCAGACTGATGTAATTCCAAACAGCATTCACTGCTTAGATATTCAAAAAGAAGTAACTGAAAATCCAATCCTGCGTTCGACCTGCCCCGTACCTGGTGGTGTGACTAACCGAGAATCCAAATTTGTCCGGGTACTGTGCCATGAGCTTGTTGATCAGAGTGCCCTTGCCCACACCAGATGGACCACAGATGATGATGGGTGTCCTGATACCAGCCAAGTCAATCTGCAACATAATAAGTGAAGATTCAGTGTGGAAAGTGAATCTGCATTGTGAAGTGAGCTTTGAGTTGGACAAGCGCTGCTGCTGCTGCTCTGACTGCTGCTGTTTGTTTGTGGGCTTCTTGTTCCAGGAACAAAAATGGCTGCAGATGCAGGCCTCTCTGCTGCAAAATCTCATGCTTGGAGGGTACGATCGTTGCCGAAGAAGCTACATGATAGCACAACATTAGTTATACTAATTACAACATCATTTACTATATTTTTTATGTTTTGAGGCTTACCTGCAGGTCACTCACTCCCGCTACTCCTGCTGCAGCTGCGCTGCCCACTACTGCCTGCTGAGCCTCACTTGCACCTGCTGGTGCTTCAGGGATGTCCACCAGCGATACTCTCCCACTTTGCTGACTGCCATTGCCCTGTGCTGCCAACTGTGCTGCTGCAGAGTGCTCTGCAGTAACAGGAGCACCTACTGCTGCTGATACACCTGCTGCAGATGCCGCTGTATCCTGTGCGATGGTAGCTGATGCTGCTGCTGCTGACGGTGACTCTTCTGGTGCTGTTGATGCGGTAAGGGGCCTTTCTGCTTCTGAGCGAGAAGAAGCAGCAGGTGAGGCAATATGCCCATCTGCACTGACCCCAGCAGCTGGTGTAGCTGCTGATGATTCTGCTTCGGGTGCTGCCTGGGAGTATTCAGATGACAGTGCCGATGCCACTGCTTCAACTGCTGCTGCAGCAGATGGCACAGGCCCATCCTCTGTCTCTGCTGCCGTGACTTCAGCTGGTGGTGCTGTTTTCCCTGCTGCTTCTGCAGCCGCCCGAGAGCTGTGCTGTTGCTGCTCCAATGCCTGAATGATGCTCTTGGTGTGCGCATACACTTCATCTGCAGCTGCTGCTGCATCAATCTCTTCTAAGCGCCCTTCTTCACGAAGGGCATCCACAACTGGCATGCTCTCGTCCCTGTGGACACATACACTTCGCTGCTGATCCCACAACCAGTGCACTTGCTGTTGCCAATGCTTTGCATTCGTACAGTCAGCCATTGATGGCATTTGCACATTTGTTTAGTGATGGCAGATGGGACAGATGCACAAGCTTGATTTGGGCTAACAACGGTCAAACATCAGCATGATGGTGTGACTCCTTCTGAGGGATGTACGTGATGAGCCTCCATCACTGCACAATGTGGTCAAGATGGGCTGTCTGTCACTTTCAGAATCTGACGTCCATTGTTGCCACACCATGCAACTGTCACTCACTGGAACACCACAAACCGCTTGTGTATGGTCTCCTCATTATCATCTGCCCGCCCACTGTTCTGGGCACGCTTCCTGATCCTCTGCAGGGCTGTTTCCTCAAGGACATTGTAGAAAAGCGCCCTGTTGCATGGGCGCACCTGCAGAAACAGACTCTTGAAACTCGCTGGTGGCCGGGTCAAAGGATGTCACATGCACGCTCACTTACCATGGCTTGGGGTCATAAATGCGGGGCTATGGTCAAGTATTGATTTGCTGCAGCCGTCCAAGCACAGGCTGCTGTTGGCCGAGCCAGTAGAAGCAAGAGCTGTCAATGTTGTGATGGCCCACCTGTCGTTCAAATTCTCCAAGCTGATCCAGTACTCGAGGGAACCCATCAATGAGGACCTTGTTGTGTTGTTCATTGCTGATCGCTTCCTGTAGCAGGCCTGCGAATGGAAGCAGCAGAGTGATGTTGGAAGGCTTGTGAAGTCCCCAGGTGCTAGTGGATGCCCAGCATACAGCAGAAGCTCTACAATTGCAAGCGATCTTTGCGTACCGATAATCATGCTGGCGGGAACCATCTGCCCTTCTTTCATGATCTTCTCCGCCTGTTTTCCCTGCAACAGTCAACAGTTGTTTTTGGAGGTTGCACCAACTGCCATGGGCTGTACACGCTGGTACTGATGGAGGCAGGCAAGTTGGCGTCAGCCGATGCGCCATGCAGATCACTTACCGCTTCTGTGCCAGCTGCAACCTGTGCGCGCAGCAAGTCCCCAGCTGAGATATGAGACCAGCCAAACTCCTTGCTGACCATCTCGCACTGAGTGCCTTTGCCAGCACTGCAGCAACAAGCGACTGGTAAACGCCAAGTGCTAAACACGTTCATAGTACACTCCTGATTGACGCAAACGCAAGCTGATGAGCCATATAGCGCTGCGGACTGAGTTGGACTGATTGACGACGCCAACTAAGGCGCCCCACTGCTTACCCGGGAGCACCAAGTACAAATACCAGCAGCTTATCCTCCATTTCTATGAAAACTGCAATGAGTGCAGCTTAGATGCGCCTTGATGGTACCGGCAGGAAATCCCAGGGGCAGTCAAGGCGCTCATCAGCTCAAGTATAAGGCCACACAGCATATCATGATGTGCCTCAAGCAATCCTGACGCTGCGTATCATCTGCCTCCGGGTGCCCCTATGAATTCGACCACCTTTTTTTCGCGACGTTGAGCAGTGTCCTCGTCACAACGGTGCCTAATACTGCTCAAACCTTGTACGTATACTAAGGAGGACTAGGTCAAGCTGCAAAGACGTCAGCAGCGAGGCGGCATCGGCTTTTTCTTGTCTTTTTGCCATACATGATCCCCTGATTCGGCATCAAGCAGGCCCCGCTCCAGATGCGTTGATATGCATGGTAACTGATTGCGTTGTTTGACGACATCTTCAGGCATTGCTAACCAGTGCTGGCAGCTGCAGTCTCCGGAAAACGACTGTCTAGCCGATACCAGCGCATGGGCTAGCTGCAGTCATGAGCAGCAGACACAGAGATAGGGATAGGGATCCGGGTTACAGGGATCGAGATCGTCATTACAGCGAGAAAGACCGGGTAGGTGAATTGACCCCCAGTGACCTCTTCTACCAGCAGGTTGATACTGCATAGGGTGGTTGCAGGTGCTGCTGCAGCTATGAGGGCCATGCACCAGCTTCATTTCAGCAGCAACATCAATCACCTTTATCCTATGCAGCATGTGCGCCATAAAAGCAGCTGTGTTAACCAAACAGCAGGGATTGGTCACACTGTTCGCTGCAAGCAAGCCCAGCCTATCAAGAACGGCACCTCCTAACCTCGGCTGTTGCTTTGTGGCCTGCGTTACCCTGTGATTACTGTAGGGGCGTGACTGGGGCCGGGATCACGGCAGGCATGATAGCAGATATGATGGGAGGGGCAGTGACAGATTAGACCACAGACATGACAGCAGTTATGATAGCAGACATGACAGCAGGCACGACAGCAAACGCCAGGAACACAGGGAACTAGAACGGCCACGAGACAAGGACAGGCATCGCAGGTAAGCTTGACTATCTGGAGCAGCAGTGCTGTTTCCTGCAAGTAATACTTCGTGCAGGGCTGTTGGATCTACTTGACCGCTCTCATATGCATGCGTTATGCATGCTTCAGGTGCACGCACGTGGCATGCAATCCATGCAGCTGCTGCAGCCACCTAGTCGACCCATCAGCTGGTTACTCTCTGTTCTGAAAATGTTGTGACAGTGACTGCTTCTCCGTTTCTTTGCACTGCAGTTCTCACAGCCGTGAGCGCAGTGATAGGGACAAGGACAAACACAAGTCTAGGTGAGCCCTGGCAGCCTCACAAGTCAGCAATTCCTGTTTGAATGGCTGCAGCAGCACTGGTTTATGTGCAATGGTCATTCACATTTGGCAGGCATGCCCATTTGACAGGCGAATCGCCCACCAGATGCATGCATGGGAGTATGTGGAGTGCTCGTTCGGCCAGCTGCATTGTCATCCTGCATTGGTATCACTGTTTGGCTCGATCCTGCAGGGATAGACCCAGAGAAGGGTCTCCTGCAGATGACAGCAGCCGCAAACGACGCAGGACAGATGCAGAGAAGCAACATCCACAGCAACAGCAGCAGGCAGCACCACAGCAGCAGCCAGCAAAGCAGCAGCAGCCACAGCTGACAGCAGAAGAAAAGGAAGCTGCATTGAAGAAGCAGCGAGAGGATGAACAGGTGAGTCATACTTGTCGGTTGATTTGCCTGTGGCAGACAAGCCTCAAGTGCTGCTGCTCCACTGAGGTCTCAGCAGGCTTGCTCTGTGCAGCAGTAGGGGCTGGGTGGGCTTGATGCGCAAGTACCTACTGTCATCTTGTCAGCAGTTCTGCGATCCAGGTTTATTTCATGCCATGCTGCCCCTGAGCATAGATCTCCTGAAAGTTGACAGCATGTTCATGATGTTAGCGAGCTTACTGCTTGACAGCAGCTGTGACGGCATGCTGCTGTTGCTGCGGTCATCACTTGTGGCTGTTGCTGATCTCGCATCATTGCCCACATTTATTGCTGAGCACGTACGCTGTGCACTACTCTCCTTTCAGAACGCCCTGGATGCTGAGATGGAGGAGCGGCGCAAGCGTGTTGAAGAGTGGCGCAAGAAGCGTGCAGCAGAAGCAGCAGAAGCAGAGCGCAAGCAGCAGGAGGAAGCAGCGGCAGCTGCGGCTGCAGCAGCAGCACAGAACAACAAGGGATGGTCATTGGAAGATGATGAAGACGATGAGCATGAGCATCAGCAGGAGGGCGATGAGGTGTGTACTGCAGCATCCAGCTGATGGGACCTTGGAGTCGACCTGCACCTCTGTTCTATAGTTTCAACAGGAGGGCTGAGGTGTCAGCCAGTACTTCTTTATTATCATCGTCACTGCCCTCATGCATGCAGGTTAAACAAAATTGGCACACCTGAGCAACTGCACATAAGTGCTGCTTGCTGCTGCTACTGAGCATGATGTTGCCGCTGTTGAAGAATCAATGCAATGCATTGTGTTCTTTTGCAGGATGAGGTAGACCCCTTGGATGCATTCATGGCCAGCAATGCAGCAACTGCAGCAGCTCCAGTAGCAGCAGCAGACAACATAGAGCAGCCAGAACAGCAGCAGCAGCAGGTGCAGCAGCCACAGCAGGCAGATGCTGACATGGCAGATGCTGATGACACAGCACAACCACCAGCAGCAGTAGCAGCAGCAGCGGAGCAGCCAGATGATGATGAGATAGATCCTCTGGATGCGTTCATGGCGGCGGAGGTCATGCCAGAGGTGGCTAAAGTGAGGTGGTCAGCTCCCGTGAAAACTGAGGCAGCAGCGCAAGAAACGTCGGCAGTGGATGAGGTAGCAGCAGGTGCTGTGGCAGCAGCCAACAGCAGCAGGCCAGGCAGCAAAGGCGGTCCCAGCAGTAGTAAACGCGGGGCGTCATCCCAGGCTAGGGCTAAGGCCAGGCGGTATTATGGGAGTTCAGAGTCTTCAGAAGAGTTCACTGATTCTGAGGTGAGTACACAGATAGTTGCATTATTTGTGTTCGTAAGAACCTGTGGGATTTTTTGAGCATCCTGGGTATCCGTTCCCTTGGCCCCTGCAGGACCTGTCACATGTCCTGGGGCCTTCTGTTTCCTCTGATTTGTTACTGCGCTGGTGGTTTCCCCCCATGTTCCTGCAAGAACACACATCTGCTGCACTTGATAATCGTGTTGTCCAGCAGAAAATTGTTGAGCAGCATGAGAGGTTACACCAAACAGAATGAAACAGTACTCTCCTGGCATGGTCAGCTGCTCATTCCGGCAGCAATACTTTCAGATTTTCATTTTCCATGGTTTCCATGTTATTGCAAGATTTCATGGTGCACCTGGGCCCATACAAAGAGCTGCAGAAACCGCTTTTAACTCCCCCCCTCCCTGCCTTAATCGTTGATGGTTCAACAGGGGTGTGCAGGCATGGGGGGGGGGGAGAGGGTTTAGGTTTAACCCCACGAACGCCAACTCCCCAAGAGTTTGGCATGTGGTGGTTGATTGGCGCCCTTTGTGGCAGCCACACTAGCTGTGTGTGGTGAAGGATGGGTTTCTGTATTTGTACACATTTGCAACCATTAAGAGTGTTGGATGCATTGAGTATGCAACTTAGAGGAAGAGACGCATCACTACCTTTCAACAAGCACTCCCTTTTCTATTTGTAATATCTTTCCAGATTGTGCACTCAACAACAACATATTCCCTTGATTTCTCTCCCCTTTTCAAACTGCAGGAGGAGCCTTCAGAGGAGGAGGAGCAGGATGATGCCACATGGGCCAAGAATGTCACAGCAGGCAAACTGAGCAAGGGAGAGAAGCTGATGGCGGTTGACCACAGCACCATTGACTACCCGACATTCAGGAGGAACTTCTACATTGAGGTCCCTGATATCAAGAGGATGGAGGAGGCAGAGGTTGCAGCACTCAGGAAGGAGCTTGATGGCATCAAGGTGGGTTGGTGAAAGGATGAAATTTGAAACCATCAATGTGTTAATATGTTATTATCACGGTTATTTTGGTTGTTATTGATATTGTGATCATCATAATCTACTGCTGGTTGTCATGCAAACAGCTTGGTGATATTGCCCTACTAGAGACTGTGCATGGGGCACCAGTAGCTGTACAGCAATCAAGTAGTCTTAGCTGGATCATGTTGCTAGGCGGATCTTCCAGATGAGAATCACTTTACAACTTTGCATGCCACCACAGAGACCGTCGTCTAAAAAAATGAGGTTGTTGGCCATGACCTTATGATGTGCCTTCCTTGTGGAATGATGGAGCATTGCAAAGTCTCTGCCAACAACTGTCTCTGTGGTGGCCTGCAAAGTGTTTGCAGCTGTGGACCTGCTAGTGCATTCTGTAAAAGCCAGCAGCTGGTCATCAGGCTGAGGGTGATCTGCCAACTGCTGCAGCAGGGGTGTTAATCTCAAGCTTACTGTCTGCATATGCGGTGTATTTGCGACCTGGTCTCTTTTCCCTTGTCTTTTTTTTTGTGGCTTGGCTCCTTGTTGCCACTGTGCATACCATTTTATGACAGGCAACAAACAGTACAACAAACGCTCCAGCAAAGTACTGGTAATTGCAACTTTTGAGGTGGTTGAGCATGATTTGGAGTTGTGTGTTCTCATGCAGGTGCGTGGAAAGAACCCCCCCAAACCCATCAGGACGTGGACACAGGCGGGCATCAGCAGCAAGGTGCTGGATGTCCTGCGTAAGAGTGGCTGTGAGCAGCCGCTGCCTATCCAAGCTCAGGTGAGAGAGCAGATTCATCGCGAATTCCTCAAATCCTTTCATGTTTCATGACTGTTTCTTTTTCCTTATTTTTTTTGGATAGTTGAACATGTAGATAGTCAACATGAAGCTGGAAATGATCTCCTAGTGTCACAGCCACAGCCGACAGCTGCTTGGTATCATCTCCCCACCAGCGGCTTCTGTAGCTACTTCAGGTGCCCCTGCGGAGTAAGGTGGTATCATTTTATGATTGGCATCAGCGTAGAGAGTATTTCAGGAACCAGTGTAGCTGCCCCTCTCATGGCACTGGCTGTTGCGTGGATGATCAGCCAAACAGGTCCTAAATTTTAGCATCAATCAGGCCCTGCAGCTTGTAATCATCGCATTGCGTGGCATACTTTCTTCGTGCCCAGCCAAGAAAGCGGATTGTGGACGCACCTCACAGAATACTATAGACCAGAGGCTGCCATGAGTATCCTGCATCTGCGGTGGTCATCACCCTAAGTTAAGTTTGGCCAATGTTAAGCACCAGCCAATGGTCAACATGACCACTGTGGGGTGTGGGTTTTTGCCCAAGTGTAACAACTTGCTTTTCCTCTGCTACTCTGTCACATAAAGAGGAAGGTAGTTTTCATAAATTTGGATTCCATTTATGTTGTACCTGTGGTCACGGATTGTCCCGTAACACTGCTTCATACAACAAGTCTGGTAGAAACCCTTAGCTGCCTGATCTGACAGAGTAGACCTGTGTGTCCCTTCTGCCTGCTGTTCTTTCCTGGATCTCCTCTCAGGCACTGCCCATCATCATGAGCGGCCGTGACTGCATCGGCATTGCCAAAACAGGCAGCGGCAAAACACTGGCTTTTGTGATTCCCATGCTGCGGCACATCAAGGACCAGCCACCTTTAGCCAACGGGGATGGACCGGTAGCACTGATCATGGCACCGACGCGCGAACTTGTGCAGCAGATCGCAAAGGTAAGGGTCCATACAAGAGACCGATGCCAGGATAGGGACCACTCACTCAGTGATGATCATCTGCTGAACCCTCACAAATCACATGCTCACTATGTGCTTTAGGCATATACCTTGTACGAGTTCTTATCTGTCATTGCTTCTTTGACTCACGCCAGGGTCTGAACTTGCCAAATGGCTGCATTGCAGGAAGTGAAGAAGCTAGGGCGTGCGGTAGGCTTGACCGCTGTCGCCGTTTTTGGAGGCAGTGGAGTGGCCAACCAGATTAGTGAGCTCAAGCGCGGCACGGAGGTTGTGGCTGCTACACCTGGCCGCCTGATTGACCTGCTTGTGAGCGGAGGCGGCAAAATCACAAACTTGCGGAGGGTCACATACCTGGTACTAGACGAGGCTGACCGAATGTTTGATATGGGCTTTGAGCCACAGGTATGCCAAGGAAAAGAGGCCTCTTTGCATAGGCCCTTGATGTTGAATGACACTTGATATGATGAGCAAACAATGCCTTGACCTACTGTATCAAAAATGCAGCAGAGTCAGAGATTGTGAGGTAGAAATCACTGCGACTTTGTTTGTGGAAGGGGGGGGGGGGATACGCCAGGGAAGCCAACAGGGCTTGCCTGTATGAGACTGCTAGCTGTAGTACACTGCTGCTGACTCCTGCACATGCATGCGCAGGTGCACATGCTCAGAGGCAAAACGAGAAGCATTGCCATTGTTACAGTCGCCATGTCTGTACTGCTTAACGTGCAAAAGGGTAAATGCACACTACAAACCAGGATTCATTCCCGCTGTGTGTGCCCTGTTGCTGTAGATCATGCGCATTGTGGCCAACATCCGGCCCGACAGGCAAACGGTCATGTTCAGCGCAACCTTCCCTCGCGCCGTGGAGACGCTGGCTCGGCAAGTGCTGCACGATCCAGTGGAGATTCAGGTCGGGGGCCGCAGCGTCGTGAACAGCGACATTGCGCAGTACGTGGAGATCAGACCGGAGTCGGACAGGTTCCTGCGGCTGCTGGAGATCCTCGGGGAGTGGTATGAGAAAGGGAAGATCATCATCTTTGTTCACACACAGGATAAGTGTGATAACCTCTTCAGGGACCTTCTCAAGGTGAGTAAGCGGTCTGTTGGTATGTCAGAGGTCAGGACTTCGAGCCCCTGTGATGATGAAATCACCTTTCAAAAGCCCCGGAATGTGATTGCCCAACATGTGGTGCAGTACTGGATTGGATGACATCAATCTCAAAACAGCACTGGCACTCAGCTGCTCTGCATCTTGCTGTACTTGATCAACTAAGAGTGTGTAATTCTTTGTGCAGTTCACCTGCAATGCAAGCCAACACTGCCAGTTGAACTTCTGCCTGCACTCTTCTCACTTCTGAGTTGTCAGAGTGAAACTTCATCTCAATCTTGAGATGACCCACAATGTGAAGTCTAGCATCGAGTTGCCTCAAAGCTGTTCTAATAGTATCCTTCTTCCCTGCCTCCTCCGAGTTCTAACCCTGTGCCACTGGCGCCCTGTTCCTGTGCCGCTTTGCTGCTGTGCATCTTGCAGTCTGGGTACCCCTGCCTTAGCTTGCATGGGGGCAAGGAGCAGTCTGACAGGGAGTGCACCATCTCAGACTTTAAGGGTGCTGTCTGCAACATTCTGGTGGCAACCAGTGTTGCAGCGAGAGGGCTGGATGTTCGTGACTTGGTGCTAGTGGTCAACTATGATGTGCCAAACCATCATGAGGACTATGTGCACAGGTGTGCTGGACTTCAAATCAAAAATACATGTAGCATATGATGTGACTTATGGCACATATACTGTACCCCTGTATCCATGATGGTATGCTTTTCCCTGCATTTGATATATAGTGGATTAAGCTGGTCGGCACCAAGCCAGATGATATGGTTCAGTTGTGGATGTGAACATGACATTGACCGGCATGTACATGGTATGCGTGTATATCTAAAATGTTGGGAACCCAACAGTATTGGTAATCTAATAGGTCTGTTATATATATACCCTTGCCAATCAAGAATCGTGCGGCTGCAGTTGCCCTCAGCCCTGAACTCTCAGTACCAAGTGCTCAACGACAGTATGGAAACCTTGCAGGACGCTGTGCTGAGTCCATGGATGTACCCTCAGTACTATTTCAACTGAAAAGCTTCACAGTTGCTTCAGTGCTTCACACTTGGGGTGTGACTCCTGTAATGACAAAATTAAATCTTGCAGGTGGCTATACTCCATGCATGGATGCATAAAACTGTTTATTCTACTTACTGGCTTTACAGGAAGTTTCCCCAGTGTCATTACCAGGGGACTCCTGTAAAACAGATGGGCTACGAACCGAGCATGTTTTATATAACAATAGGACATCAACACCCTTGCATCAACACTCTTGCATTGATACTCTTGTTTCCGCCATCAAGGCTTGAGAAGAGAATGGCATACTCCAAACAATCAATATGCTGCTGTCTAATTATTTGCAGAGTTGGCCGTACCGGCCGAGCCGGCAACAAGGGCACAGCCATCACTTTCATCGGTCCTGATGAAGATCGCTACGCCCCGGACCTGGTGAAAGCACTCAAGGAGAGCAAAGCAGCAGTGCCTCAGGATCTTCAAGCCCTTGCAGATGCTTTTGGTGCCAAGCGCAAGGCTGGTTTGGTACAGGGCCATGGCAGCGGGTATGGAGGCAGCGGTTTCAAATTCAATAAGGAGGAGGACAACAAAATCAAAGCAGCTAGGAAGAGCAAAGCCAAGGTATGTTGTAATCTACTATCATCATAATATTAATATTATTTTACTTTCTGCCTTTGATGCCTTGCAGTGGCGGCTAGCATCTCCAGATCTTCACAAACTGCACTCTGTCGCTCCTATGTGGCTTGGTGCCAGTGGTGTGACCTAGTTAAGGGTTTAAGTTCAAGTTTGAGCCAATGTAGAAAAAGGGTGTGTGACGTGTGCATGCATGTGCATCATAAGCCATGTCTGCGTCTAGCAAATGGGCAGCAACATGTTTCTGGTTTATTGCCGGAGACAGCGCTGACCACCTTCAGGCAAGTGGGTCGTGTCAATATTGCACTTACACTCTGTCCACCATAAGTTGTAGATAGTTCTGTCTGAATTCACATAGGAAAATATAATATATATATCATTAATAAACCATGTTGGCGATGTTGCTGTCACCACAGGAGTTTGGGCTTGTTGTTGATGAGGATGAGGAGGAAAAAGAAGCAAAATCTGAGGAGGAAGACGATATCCGGCCAACAATGCTTCAGCCTACCCCAGCAGCAGGAATCACACTTCCGGCAGTTGCAGCAGCAGCAAGCAACGGCCTGCCGGTTGTAAGTCTGCCTGCAGCCGCACCTGCAGTGCAGGATCCAGCTACAGCTGCAATGCTGGCAGCAGTGGCAGCATCGGGATCAGGAGCGTCGCCCGTGGTCCAGCCCGCAGCAGCAGCAGTGCCCAAATTCATGCCGGCACAGCCAGGGCAGCAGTTCCCTGGCCAGGCTGTACCTCAAACAGCACAGAGTCTGGTGGAAGCAGCTAGATCAGCAGCAGAGCGGGCAGCAGCAGCAGTCACAGGCCAAGCAGCACCAGCAGCAGCTGGTGGCGCCGCTGCTGCACCTGCTTCAGCAACTCTGGCAGCAGCACAGGCAGCAGCCATGCGAGCTGCAGCTCTAGCAGCAGCGTTCGCGCAAGGCGGTGGAACAGCAGTAGCGGCGCCGGCGCAGCAGCAGCAGCAGCGGCAACCTGGGTTTGAGTCTGAGTTGCCCATAAACGACTTCCCCCAGAATGCCAGGTGGAAAGTCACTCACAAGGGCTTCCAGGCTGAGATCACAGAGCTCACAGGCGCTGCTGTCACCACTAAGGGTCTTTACATTGCTAGGGGTGAGGAGCTTCGAGGACTCTATTTGGACTCTGTCTTTGGGAAATCACTCCTTGTCATCTTTGACCTGATTTTCGACCTGGGATTCCCTGTCTGGTTTTATTTAATGTCTCTGCAATCACATAGCTGCCCATTCTCAGCTGCTTTTCCTCATGAGAGCAGTGATCACTGCAGGTTGGAGCATTGCACATGTTGCTCTAGCATCTAAACCAATCAACCCCTTGTGCTCCTGTTGGTGATGAGCCTCAAAAGTTAGTAAGTCTGGCATACACATCATGTCTCTGGGGAAGAAATGAAATCAAAAAACATCAAATCTCTTCAGCCATTGCAAGGACTAAATGATGCATGTCTGCTGCTGTCATGCTCACCTGCTGCCGCTGCTGCTGCTGCAGGAGAGCCCCCTGAAGGCGAGCGTAAGCTGTACCTGCTTATTGAGGCCCCCACCGAAGCCCAAGTGCGCCGTGCCAAGCAGGAGATTCGGAAGGTCATTGAAGAGCATGTTGAGAAGGCGATGCGCAAGGATATGGGGGCAGCAGCAGGCCGCTACAACATCATGTGATGCATCGCTGACGCGGCGATGATCCTGAGCTGTTTGTACAAGTAGGTGGCTACATTTACACGCTGTTGCTGGGATTTTAAATCGTTGAGCCCTAAACCCTGCTGACTTGTGTCTTGGTAAAAACCAGGAATCTTCAAGTACTATGTTGTATGCAGCCAACTGTGCAGGGTGGCGTCCAGTAGTCTGTTGCTAATAAATTGAGTCGCTCTTCAATCACTGTAGACTCAACAGCACATATATGTGTGCTGTCTGTTGAGTCCAGCAGCAGCTGGCAGCAGCAGCAGCAGTTGCACCGTGTCCCAGCAGCCCTCTTTACCAATGTCTTGCTGCACACCCCACCTTAGGTATCTGGTTCAAGCTGGTATTGTTTCCTGCCATGGCATGGGGTTTTGTAGTGCTACGGCCTCCTGATGATGGTCAGAGGCAGACATTCTGCTGTGTTGGCAGCAGTAGCAGCATGGAGTTATGCTGATCACCATCCACCAAGCTGCTGAGTTGCTGTTACTTAGTCGTAACAACCAGGCTGCTACATCTCTTGCATTGTTACATGTTGCACAACAACATGCCCATTTGAAAATGGATCAGATTGCTGCGAACTGTTGATTGCAAAAGCTTTGATTGATGATGAGCCTTACTCACACCTCTGGAGGGCGGCTCTTTAGACAATATTATTACATGATTATAATCAGCTTTTGCCTGTTGTTGGTGCATCATGAGCTGAATCACCCTTCACATCTCTCTGCATTACAGGGTGTCCCTTCAACTGCGTGGGCCACAGATCCAATGGGGGGCCACAGGCCTCAGTTGCCAAGTGAAGATGCTGTGCATGTTTGACAAGTTCTGGAGTCTTGGTGGGTGGGCGTCCCTGCTTGTGCACACAGCAGCCCACACTGTGACTGTTGCACTTTGACCGAGCAGTGCCCGGCACTGCTTGCTAGCAGTGTGTGCGTCTTGCAGTACCTGGCAGCCAAAGCAGAAAGACCTCTTGCAATGCCATCATGACAAGAGGCATCTGCACCTCACAGGTGCAGTGCAGCCTGTCCTGTAGGACGGCTTCCCAGTCAGTGCAGACTGTTTCAAATAGTGCACTCTGTTTTGCAGGGTGCTGCAGCACCCTCAACAGGCACGCAATGCATGCCAGGCTGCTGTGGATAATGGCGCTGGCATGTTGTGCATGTTGCAGGCCCAGGCGACGCCTGCAGTGGCTTTGGGCTGGTTTGGCTGACCCATAGGTCAGTGCAGGTTCTGCAGATGTCAGCAACAGTACAGTGTGTCGTATAACACTGTTGCATATTTGGTATGCATATATATAAATGTCTGTGCCTTCAGAACAGATGGATCAGCTGCGAGCCTGGCACTGAGTGGCTGTATACAGCCACTGTACGTACAGCTAGTTGTGGGTGTTAGTCTTCCTTTGAAGGAATTCTTATTCTAGGAATTCCTAGATGTGGTTGGCACTGCAGTGGCGCTAGTGGTGGTTAGCAGCGTCATAGCATCTGATCAGTCATGACAACGGTTGATGTGGTCAGGCCTAATAAGGCAACATTATAATGTGGCCAGGCCCTGGGGTTCTTCTGTACAGAAGCACCCCAGGCTTCACATGTGGCTTCGGGTTGCAACCACAATTGCTTGTCATCTGTTCTTCAGTTATCATGCGGCGTCGGCAATCCACAAGCCTAGAATCCCATTATTTGAGCCGTCTTCCCCTGGCCAGGGCTGGCAGCCTTTGGGGCTGCCAACAGTAGTACTCTAGATCCACTCTAGATGTGTACTCTTAATCAAAGTCTCATCAATGCACATTCAAGGAGCGGGACTGCCAATAGGCTATTGTTAGTCAAGGTGCCTGCTACAGATGCATGGCACTCACCCCCTACTGTTTGACTGACAGATTTGTAATTGTAACTGCGCTACTTGCGTCGTCAGTCCGCAAGCCCCGAATTCTGTGCTCCGCAAAAATGCTGCTGTGAATCGGTCATATGTGAAACTGATCGTCCAGATACAAGTGGCAAAGGTGGCAAGCCGTGTGGCTGCTGCTGCTGCTGCTGCTGCTGCTGCCGTGTGCTGGACCCAAGGTGTGCTGGCAAGCCTTGATGCTGCTGCTGCTGTGTGTGCAACCCAGCTGGCAAGCCTTGAAGCTGCTGTTGTTGATGTCGCTTTCCTAGTAGTAAACCAGGCCATGCAGGAAGGCGATATGCTATGGCAGATGCACTGACACGCGAGCAGCAGCATGCGCGGTATAGTTGATTGTACTTGCTGATCAGGTGCCCCTGGCTGTGTTAGGTGTGTTCAGACTGTGTGCCTTGTACTAACATGCCAACAGAAGTCTGTCATTCTCTCATATGCGGCCATCTAAGCACAGACATGTGGCGTCAGATGTGGCCTCTTTGCAATGTGTTGTCTAATGCTGCTGCTGGTTGCTACCGTAAAAACCTGTGAAAGGCACCATCTCATGATCAGTTGTCAGCAAGTCAGTACCTGGGCCCATACTCAGAGTGCAGTGTGACAGTGTTGCTGGAATTCTTGGAATGGTCAGCATGGTCAGCGGTGTGAATACCTGTTGACTTGCAGTACCGTGTTTTGTCCAGCTGTTCGAGTCACTCAGTGTGGTGTCACAACAGATTATTGTGTTGTCTGATTCTTGCCTTACCTTGCCTTTCTCTCCAGCTCTGTCGTCACACAGTATGTTTTGATGTTTTTTGGTCCGCATGTAGCATTTTTACTGTTGTGCAACTTTTTCAGTAAATGGCGGGAAACACATCAGTGTCCGTCAAGTCTAAAACTGTACTCAATATTCGGAACTGCTGTGCCTGCACCCTCCACCCCACACAATTGGTTTACTGAGCAGATCATCTGCGCCCACATGCTGTCCAATTGACCAAACCTACACTCCGTAAGTACAGCTAGTATAAGCTGCACCTCGTACCACGCACGTGCTTGGCCAACACCTCTGCTGATAAGCATATGCATTGCAATTATCCATGCATATGCAACCTCTTGCCCGTAACATTGGTGTGTATGCCTTAGGTTGATGCTGCCGTGGTATGTCGGTAACATCAATGCTGCAATTGCTGACATGCAGTCAGATTGAGGTCTCATGCAGGGTTTGGTACTGCGAATTGTCGCACAGGATGATCAAGTCTATGCGTTGCTGACGTTCCAGCTTAACTTTCCCAGGCAGCAGATCGAAAATCTTGCAGCAACAACCCCTGGAATGAATGAATGACCTACGCACGACGCTTCCATTATAGCATCGGCGTACGTTGAGGGAGGGAAGCGTGTGTGACAGGGTTTCCCAGCGTCTTCACGCTTCCCACCATCCCTTTCCGCTTTCAAGAGGACGGAGAGGGTGTGACCCGTGGGCATCAGAGGTCAGTGAATCACTATTTCCTTTTGGTTGTGCGGTGGGTCGATATTGTCGCTGTTTTTGTGCACTCTTGTTTAAGTCCTGCGGCCGGATTTGGCTCCGGATCCGGAGTCCAGATCCGTTTCCTCCCGGTCCGTTGCATGATCTTGGCACGCCGGAATCTCCAGATCTTTTCCATGTGCTTGATGGCTAAGAAGTGCAGTTTTCCAGTAGTGTTTCAAGTGCCGGGCTTTTCACGCCCAGGTCAACTTTCAGGTGTTGCACCGTGCGTTCGTACAGTACGCCGCTCACTCCAAGCAGCAGATTGCATTGCTTCATTTGAGCCCCTGGGTCGTAGGCTCTAATTGCTCGCACCAACAACCCCTGGAACCTGCTGAACTGTTTCTGCGCTTGTGACTGTTGAACAGTCACAATATTATCAATCGCCTTAGAAGGCGACAGAACTGTGGAGGCAGGACAACGCAAAAGCAGAACGCGGCGTACGATTGTCTACTTTTGCTGTGACTAATCCTGCAGTTGGTTCACCTGTCATAAGGGAGTCCCTCAGATGCTTGCAGTCACAGCAGCGCTGCTATCATAGTTGTCATGTTGCACATAACCTGGCGGGGCCGATGGCAGGATTGCTATGGCTGAAAGGTAATATGTATATGTTCCACATAAAGAGACAAGTGCTCAACACATGCAAACGCATCACACAAGGAAGGTAAAGTTGAATACTCTTATGTGATATAACTATGTTTGATAGTGACGGTAGCATTTAACATTTTATATAATGCACGGGCAACCGCATCACCCTGAGTATCCCCACCATGCTGCATGGCTAGCGGCTAGCTAATATACCAATATATCAATACGTCGTTTCAATACCATGCTATTGTAGGTTGCGACCCTGAAGGGCACCACAAAGTAGCCAACAACTTGACTCATGAGCAAAAAACATTGGTAACAATGATATGATACCAATAATGTATGGTGCACTCGGCCACTTCAAAAGGATTCACTTGTTAGACCATAATTGGGAGCAGACCAGTATCACTATTATTACTGCATTGACAAGCACGGACATGAGTAAGACAATGCATTGAGCCCTTCTTGCTTGGCGTTGCAATAACCGCACCTCTTCAAGCACTTGCAACAGCGCTTCATGATGGCAGCCACGAACCAAGCCCAATGCATCATCCAGAACACGCTTGCAATCTTTCAAGTTGTCAATGACTTGGGACGGAGTTAAACGTGTGTGAGTCTTGAACAGAAGAGATATTTTGTAATCCGGAGAGCGGCAAAGCTGAAGCAATGCAGTCAACACAGAAGTAAGCTCCACATCATCTAGGGAAGTTGCTGATTGTGCTGGAGGCAACCCCGTGATCACCTCCAATGTTGGTTGATGATGTTGTTGTTCATCTTCCACTGGTATGGCGGCCAGCTTGATTTTATCCTCAAGAGCAACTACAAGTAAAAATTCAACAATCAAGCTTGGCTCCATCGCCTGTGCCGCCTCACCAACCTGCATATGATGCAATATTGGTGCCTTAACTAGTCTGTTGTGGGCTACATGCCACTGAGAATAGCCTTCCTTTTCCACAGCACATTTCAACATTTGGACCACAGCAGCACACTTTGCATTGCTGCCGACCGACCTTGCAATGTCGCTTTGCAAAAACCATGCAACAAAACACCAAGCATGTGCATCCACACTTGCTGACAAGGTTTCTTGCAGGTCTTCAATTGAAATGCGACTTGCAGCTGGCAACTCAAATATGCTAGCCCAGCAACGTTCAAGATCACCACGTAGGCGCAGTGACACGACTTCACCAATGCGTATCATCGCTGCATATTTCAACAATTGCAATACAGCTTCTTTTGGCATTGCTGCTGCTGCTGGACCCAACTTGTCTGCCTTTAGCAAAGACCTGTCGCTTGACAACAAGTAGGAGGTCCGCGTGGGCACTGGTAAGGTATTGATAGCAACCAGGTACAGCTGGAATAGCACATCCCAATCTTCCCCTCCAAGTTCATGTTGTGCAATAGCAGCATCAGTTGCCAGTGGTAGTTGCTCATTGACAGCCTTGATGTATGCCCACTCCCAGCATTTTTGCCAACTTTGTGAAGTGATTACTTCAGCAGTTGCTGTGAGGACCGACTTCTTGAGGGTTGCCTCTGCCTGCGGTCTCACCAAGGGCATACCTCCCGCTGTCAACACCATGTCCACTGGAGCATCTAACCAATCTGCAGGTAGTTGCGACCACTGGCGCACATCCTCAATAACTTGGGCTACAGGCTGCATGTTACAAACCTGAAAGCCCGGCAGTAACACTATGTTGCGAATGAAAGGCCCAATGCACCAGTGCACACCTCTAGCCAAACATAATCTGACTGCAAACCCTAGCAGTTGCTTCAAGGGGTCGAACTGTATTGCAGCTCCTGCTGGTGCTGTTCTAAGGAAGTGTGCCACCTGGATAATTCTCTGAGAGGCCACAGGCAGTGCGTTGAGTGAGATGTAAAACAACTCCAGTAGGGCATCTGCATCGACATCTTGCAACTGCATGTAGCACACAAGAATCTGTCAGCCTAGTGTGAACCACTTAGACTTGGATAGGAAGAGGATACCGTATCAAGCCTGGATCCTGGATTTCACACAACTGTTCACTACGTTGACAGTGCTTGCGCTGGGCTTGTGAAGTTTCTGGAGGCAAATGGCACCTGCATATCTGATACAATCATATGCATATCTGATATGTTTGCTGCATTCTCATAGCAGCACACATTTATACTTGAAAATTGGCCTGCAGCATGATAAGAATACAACCAATAATACAATAACAATCTAATACAATCATATGCAGGCTGCATGTTTACTCAGCAGCGGGCAGTCCACATGGCGGCCATGTTGGACTGGAGGGTATCTATAGATACGTGCCCATTTGGGATCCTTATGCTACCGGGTAAGGTACATCCTGGCCGCGATAATGATCATCCAATGGCATTATAATTTATCAATTAAGCAGCCTGCTGTAGGCCCAGACAGCAATGATGTGGCCAAGCATATCCAACATTGTCAGAGGTTGAGTATCAAGTTCAGAGTCTGGCAGATCCAGGTCAGCATCGCTTGATCATTGGAGTCTCGTACATATCCAGACCTAGATGCCAACCTTGACTGAATTTTTAATATCAGATGACGTTTGCTGGCGTGTTGCATTGTGAGTGAACTACGGCAACCAATCTTGATGCACCACTGGTGAATAGCTTGTAACTTATTGTGATATGATGTTGCACTGTTATGATTCAATCATAATACAAGTTGTGCTAATTAGTGCCTGCAGCTTTACCTCCAGTGGTGGTGCAATCTCCATGTCAAGCTCCATGCAGCATATGGCTGTTGCTGCAGCTGGTATGTCAGTAGTGACACCTGATTGTTGCTGGGCAGCAACCCAGTTATGAAAGCCTGCTTGGGTACGGTGAGCCGCTGAAGATAACTGTTGATATGTGACCCTGACCCCAGCGGACACCAGCTGACTGGCAATGCCCAGTGATAACCAGGGAATGCTCGTGAGCTGTGGTGCGTCGTACTCTATCAACTGCCGAGGTATGCTGAGTTTGGAGAGCAGCCAACCAACGGCGCTGCTCATTTGCTGTTCAAGAGTTGATGGGCCTTCAACCACAACTAAAACATGCTTTCTCTGCACACCGGCCTGCTCTGCGGTCTGTCGCAGCAGTTTCCTCGCCAAAATGTATTCTTCGGTTGCAAGGAGGCCCAGTATCTGTTGGTGTAGCTGTTTGCTGCTAGCGCACAAGAGGCGGATATCCAGAATGTCGAGTGCACCATGCGCCAGGCAAACACCCAATGCCAGGCGTCGTGAATTCATTCGGGAAGCAATTCCTTGTGCCCTTTGCACTGACTAGATGAATCTATGTAGACATCGCCCTCCAACTTGTGACTGAGCGATTTAGCAAGATGGTATCGCACGCACTGCGGTGACGCTCGTTGTAGATGAGGCCAGAAATGCTGATGAAATATCTGCAAGATGAATGCAGAGCCCCAGGCATATATAGGGTTTTGCACTACTGTAGTGTGGGCCCCATAGCCAGGCACTCGAACAGCGCAGCAGCAAGCGTAACGCCCATTCATTGGGCCAGATTGAATGAATTTATCTTAGAGCTGGTATGCGTGGTAATTCCCGAAAGGAACAAGGCCGGGTACGGATAAGGCTGCAGGAGTTAGCATGATTCCAATTGGTTGCTGCCAGCAACAATTAATGGTGACTGCGTTGCAGCGACTGCATGTCCAGCGTAGGCTAGCTCGCCTATAGGCTACTATCAGTAGTAGGCTGAGGCTGAACTACAGATCTGGAATCTACTGCATGCTACTCAGTGTAGTGATATGACAGTCAAATGCAGAAGGCCTGTAGTCTGGAGTTGTAAGCACTGTTTTGCCAGACGGTCTGGCAGCACCATCACAATTCTGGTATGAAGTCTAGTACAGTGTGATTGACATGTTGAATGTCGACATTCAACGACGTTGCTGATGTGCCTTTGACCAGCAGTGGTCAATTTCACCACAGAATTCTACACTACACGGGCAACCCCCTTGTAATCTAAGGGGTAAATTGTGCTAAGCTCCCATGGTACCAAGATGCTCCGCCAGTCACAAGCCCTTCTGGGCTTAGTCGACAAGCCCCCCCTTGTCGCCATGACAGGCTGCACCGCTACTAAGGTCTACCCTTAGTCAAGAATCTACCAAGCCCTTAGTAGAGCGAGTTCCAAGGCCTTAGTAAGGCAGGTGGCCAACCCCTTAGCTACTGTTATAGTACCGATGCTAAGGCCTTAGCACCTAGGGCCTTGTTACCGGTGATCAGTGGCGTAACAAGCCTAGTTACCAAGGTCATTTGCTGCTCGGAAACGGGTCGATAGCAGCTCAGTGAGTGAATCAACAGATCTCCAGTTGCCATGACCGTGCTTACTTGCTACCTCACCAGCCATCTTGCAAGCATGCAGCATAATACGCACAATAGGAATTCCTAGCCTCGAGGTCTGCCACTGGCAGGCTGTGGCAGGATAAGGCATTGAGGCAATGCCAATGCCATACTATGGCGAGTCTGAGTAGCAATACCGTAATGACAATACCTGCCCCTCACTGGCCCTATTGCTACTAGCAAGCATATTAATCTTTGAGGCTAGCCTAGCTGCCCAGCGCTGCCTAGTATAACTAGGTAACACAGTGCCCACACACGCATGCCCAGAGCCTCACTGAGGCTGAGCCTGGCTCCGTGACAACCTTGTGGCTCAGCGCACTAGTGCAGTACTGCGCAGGCAATTGGCTGCTCTCTCAGAAACAACTGAGCCAGATCTTGGCAAGCGGTCTGGTCACTGCCATGCGGCATGCTGCTGCATGAACTCCTGCCATCATGGCGTCTGTCACAGAAGTTGTACCCTTAAGGATGGCACACAGCAGCTGGTCATATGTATGGTGACGATGTTGCTGCGATCATCGCATGTGACTGGGATCACGACCTCAAGCAGTGGCACGGCTGTCAGCAGCGGCTCCAGGAGCCATTGAGCACTGATACTGCTGGCCTGGGGCCCTGTCAGAGCCTGCAAACCCCACCGCATGCAGTGACTGCCATGTACGCTGCCTGATCACTGCCTGAGACACACTGTGTGTCAGGCCAATCTTGGCAGCAGTGCTGCCAACATTGGCTGCTGCTGCTGCTGCTGCTGCTGCTGCTGCTGTGTGACACGGTGTAACGGTGTTGGCTCCTTACGGGTGGAAACCCTTGAGGTAACTTGTAGTAGTAGTAGTAGTAGTAGTAGTAGTAGTAGTAGTAGTAGTAGTAGTAGTAGTAGTAGTAGTAGTAGTAGTAGTAGTAGTAGTAGTAGTAGTAGTAGTAGTAGTAGT